>JARJLU010017138.1:0-69114 GCA_030272975.1 Sparidentex hasta
TCTCTCTCTCTCTCTCATTACAGGTATGTTGCAGGAGGAGGGAGGTTGCGCTGGCCTCACAGTCTTTTGCTATTTTGTTTCTGCTTTGTTGTTTTAATTTGGGTTTGGGTTCAGTTCCCTGGCCTGTTAGAGTGCCAGGGCTTTGTTGTTTTAATTTGGGTTTGAGTTCCTGGTAGTCCTGTTTTCGTATCTTTTGTTTTCTTTCTTTAAATAGGATTAGTTGATTAGGCAGCTTTAGTTGGGAGGATTCCCCAGATGCGACGGCCATGGCTGGTCTGGGGTCTCCTCTCTCTTTTTTTTAGTTTGGCCAGGAACTCTTGCCCTTTTTCTTTTGTTAAATAAAAACCTTTAACTTGACTGTGTCGAGTCGGCGTTCTTTATATGTTACTGGCCTCTTTTGTTCGAGTCTTTGGTTGTGTTTAGTTTGGGGCCGTAACAATTGGGAACAGAGAACGTGATATAAGCCAGCTGGACTCATTCATAATATGAAGAATTTGAATCCAATGAATGAATCAGAGTATGTTTACAAAGCATTTAGTTAAAGTAAACAGCTGGTTGGATTACCTGTTTAGTGAAACTATTCACCGAGGGAGTTGATGAAACCTTTTACCTCCCTTGGGGTGTTGAAAAAGTGGCTCACTCCTCCTCGCATCACCTTGAGTTTTGCAGGATAGAGGAGAAAAGTGCGAAAGTTCAGTTTCTGCAGAGCGTCCATTGCCTCGGAGAAGGCCAGCCTGCGTCTGAATGTGTGCGGGCTGTAGTCCGGGGTGAAGCGGATGGTTCTTCCCTCCATCTCCACTGCCGCGCCGCGCGCCGCTTTCAGGATCTTATCTCTGTCAGTGAAGCGCAGTAGCTTGAAAATGATGGTGCGAGACACAGGTCTGCCATTTGCGTCTTCCTTCGGAGCACCTAAACGGTGCGCGCGCATAATTTCAACAGGTCCCAGGTTAGGAAACCACCGTGGTATGGCATCCGTCAGGAAAGCAAGAACATTCAGTGTCTCTGCGCTTTCAGGGACTCCGTGCACACGTACATTGTCTCTGCGCGACCTGTCTTCCATGTCGGCAATTTTGTCCTCCAGCTGTGCATGTTTTTCTGCCAATTTGCTCACCGATGAAGAGAGCCGACTGTCCACCTCCTCCACACGGTTCTCGTCCTTCTCCATATAGTCCACGCACTTAGAAATCTCAGCCTGCATGGCAACCATCTCGCCGCGGAATACCGCGACCTGTGCATCCACCAGAGCTTGTGTCTTGTTAGTCAGCTGAGACACCACGTCTTCCACGAGTGTGGGGATAGCCTCTTTGATAGCTTCTGCAACTGCTACCTTAACTAGCGCGGCGAGCTCCTCGTTGTCGGCTGAAAAGTTTGTCGTTTTTTCCAAACTTGCTGCCATCGTCACATTGTCGGCAGAAGACGGCCGAATTGTTGTCGGCTGTTCATTTGTTGTTTTATTCGGACTTGTTGTCGCCACGCTGACGGCTGAAGGAGATGTTGCTGGCTGTTTGTTTGTCGTTTGTTTCGAGCTAGCTGCCACACTGACGGCTGGACGAGGTGTTGGTGGCTGCCTGTTTGTCTGTCCCCTCAAATTTGGCATCTCAATGTGCACAAAACTTCCACAAGACAGAAAAAATTAACCGAGAGCGCAAAAAGTAGCGTTGGATATGAAAATAATGCTTAAATATTGGGGGGTTCTGCGGAGCGACGAAGCGAAGCGTCTACATCCCTCGCGATGGTCACGTGACTCCACCGAAGGTTACGGTCAGATGTTGATTTATTATTGTCAGACCATTCTCCACCCACCTTTTGCAGGTCCTGTCTGATATGGATGGTAAAAACTCTATGTTCCCGACTATAGGCATGGCCCGTGACAGAGCTACAACTCCCTTTAATTGCTTTTGGACTAGATTCCAGACTTTTAATGTGTGTATGAGCCAGATATTATTGATTTTAATTTTTTTTCAGAGACTGCTAACTAAGAAGTGGAAGGCTAGACAAGGGAGTTTTGTTCAATAGAGACCCATCTGGTCTCTATGTCCCCGACAGCCCATGCCACCACCGCTCGCAGCTGAGCTGCCCAGTAATATAATTTTAGATTAGGTGGGTTTAAGCCTCCTTTGTCTTCTGCTGACATCAGTATTTTCAACTGTATTCTTGGTGTTTGATTTTGCCAAATACATTTTGATATTAATTGTTCTAATAATTTAAATACGGATTGTGGTACTAAGATAGGGATCATTCTCATGGATTCTGTCAATTCTGTCTATTCTGCCAAAGAGTGACAGGGGAGCACATCCCATCTGTTCAAATCCATTTTGATTTCCTTGATCAGCTTGTCATAATTAGAGGACAATAGTTGTGTGGTTTTAGATGTAATAAAAACACCAAGATAGCTGCACTGTAAAAAACGGATATGAGATTTTAGCTACCTCAGCTCATTTCCCTGAGTCAGATCAACTAAAATGAGTGCAGGACTTGAAATATCAAGTTTAACTGTGCCCAACCAATCAGTTCAATCAGAATAGTTCAGGCAGTATAAATTTCTTTGTTGACTCAACTTATCGATACATAGCCCCTGAAAAAGCAGTTAAAACGTTAGCTCAACTATGGATTTAAAAGTGTGCCCCATATCTGAGTGTGATTTTTTTCAGAACAGAAAACATTCTTTTACAAGTAGCTAAATACATTATGAGCAACATTGTAAACTGTGCACATCAAGGTTTTTGTGCAGTACACAATTCATGTCAAAATCTTTATTTCACATAATTGTCTGGTATCAGTGCTCAGTCACACAAGACCTTGCTTAACTAGCGAGTTGTGAGTGACAGCCGATGTTGAAAATGGCAACAGGTGGAGATGATATTGTTGCAGATTTATCGTCAGTGTCCTTTTCAAGACAACCATTTAATGAAAGGGTGGTCATTGTTAAAAAAAACGGCCGCCTAACGCCCGAACACCTCGGGCTCAATCAACCTGGAAAAGCAGGCTATGTGCGCCATTTTCAGGCTAGCAGCTGGTAACGATACACTACAGGCTGGTGAGTGGAACTGATTTTTTTATAGCTGATTTTGGTACAGTGTTGCATCACGTTGAACTGGTTGCATTATGCATAGTGTAATGCAATTTTGAAGATCGAGCAGTAAAATTATATTTTGCATAAAGCTTGCAAGGACGCCATGCATTTTTTGTTGGTGATTTTTTTTTTTAGGGGGGGGGGATACAGAAGGCCCAGTTATGATAGGCACGGGGGTAATACTGCGATTATACAATCAATACAAACACAAATAAAATGTATAATCAAAATATATACATGTTAATGGACATTGCTCACAAATTTTAAAAGTTTTCGCGAGTGTGCGTTGCCTTTCCATGGAAACACATGGGGTCTGACTAATAACTGAAACAAAATCAGTCACGTCAGTAGACTCATATGTGTAATGGAACGTAGTTTACCACTCCAGCAAATAATCCAACCCTTAGTAACGACCTAGCAACAGAAAGGATTTTCTAGTCCCAGATGATGAACTCTGAGCTGACGTTAATGTTTTGTCATGGTCACGGAATTTCCCGAACTTAATCATTACTGCACAAATAAACAGAACATGCTTATTTTTATCGCCCAATTTATAAAAAAGATGTTAATTTTTTTCTTTTAGTTTCAACAAAACGTTTTCACCGCGGTCACAATAGTGTCTCTCACACTGAAGGGAAAATAAATAACAGCCGGGGAGTTGATTTGTTTCAGTCTCTTAACAGACCAGGTGGCAATTTGGGACAGCTGTTTAATCCCTTCCTCTCAAAAATCCGGGATCCACAAACTTCTCCAGCTTCTCAGTGAATTCGCTGGCATCCTGCTGGGCAATATTTGTCTTCTGCAAGTGCTCCTCCTCATCTCTGCTGTCACTCACGGTGGCGTACATCTGTTTCTCCATAGTCCTGATCATTTTGCGGGACACTCTCTCCTGGCGCGCCCGTGTACTGATAACTAATTCCCGCATGTTTCTCTCAGGCTCCTCGCTAGCCTTCTTCCTCCCTTCACCAGCCAGCCTGGCCCTGTTGCTGTCCTCCACAGACAGCTCCATTTTATTTTATCTCCAAACTCTTATTCTCTCGGGGTCGACAGAGAAACGTCTAGCAGCTGCTTCTCCGGACTTTCCCTCTGCATATTTTATGGCATAAAGTTTGAATTTCAAGCCGTACTTTTTATTTTTTTGCTCCAGCTCTGACAGTTACTATGTTGCCATGGAGATGGATACACAGACTTGGCGAAGTAATATTTTGAGTAATCAAAGTAGTCAGGCATGCTGTCATGCTGATTTGAGCCATAGACATAAAGAGTGGCTGGGGCTCAAGAAATGCGGCTGCCATCTTGGACCGGTCATTCTACTCATAGTTGAGTAGCAGAAGCAACAAGATGCCAGGACACTGTGCAGCATATTCCTGTTCTAATCGGCGGATGATCGGAAACAGGGCTCGAGGGATAACTTTTCACAAGTAGGATTGAACATTACTATTGGTTGTATTTCATGAATTGAATATTACTGTACTGTATTTATGTCTACCAGCGAAATCGTAGGCTAGCTAATGTTAACGTTAGCTAATGTTAATGTTAGCTAGCCTAGCATGTTTTTTGCCAGTGTTCACCCGGCTATGAACTGAGACTTTATTTCATATTCCAAAGACTACAACTGACACAAGAATGCCATTGTATAAATAAGACAAATATTACTGATATTACATTGACCAGTGATTTTTACACAAGTGGCACAGACTGTATTATGTAAGGGATAATGTATAGAACGGCGGTCATTGTCGGGTAAATAAGTCCCATCAGGACGAACCTGAAGGGACTTATTTTCCCGATAGTGACCGCCATTCTATACATTATCCTGCTTATTACACGGCTATTGACAATACAGGAAAAAAAACTTGACGCAATTTATTTGTTACCGTTCAGTGTTTTTCAGCAGAGAAAGTAGTTCACCAAACCAACGCCGTTTCGCTTCTCCCTCTTCGTTGCTTTCCTCTCTTTTTATTTTCTTGACCGGTGACAACTTAGCCTTTTGCCAAGACTCGAAATCACCATATTTTCCAAAAATGTCAAAGTTAATGTAAAACTCATCCATTCTAGTGGCATAGGAGTAGTTTTTCCCCGATATGAAGTAAACTACAGATCAGCTGACGTTGCTTAGCAACTGAAGACGCTGGGGTGGTTTTGGTAAAATTCTCAAAGTACTGATTGTGGGCAACAAGGCATCATTCATCACTGAATGCTTTTCATCTTGGTACTTGGAGCACTTCGGATGCTATGAACTGACAAGGAAACTTTCCACAGGCCTTAAAGTTGCAGAGCCAGAAGAACTGAACTGTCACAACTTCAGCCAGACTTTAGTATTTCATCTGTCTGTTTCATGTTTTCTCCTCACTAACTCTCATGTCATTTCAGACCCTGCCTCTCCCCCCTGCTCTGCATTACCTGTTGGTTTGATCCACCTGATCTGCTCCACCCCCTTACTCACCTGCTCCTCATCAGCTAATCAGACCCCTCAGTATTTATACTGAGCCTGTTCCCTCAGTTCTTTGCCAGATTGTCTAGTGTGTTTACCTAGCTCTCCAGCGTTCTGTATTTTTTCGAATCTGATCCTGCCTGCTTGTGATTTGACCTGCCTTTGGACTTTGGACTCTTCCTCTTGCCTGCTCCCTCTGGATTTGTTTGCCTCGCTGACTGACTACCTGGTTTGACCCTCGCTTGTAATTAAACATATTCTTCTATATACTTCTCAACTGAACTGTTTCCTTTGTGTCGTGCTATTGGGTTCCTGCCTGCCATTTTGTGAAGCCTGACACGAACAACTTCTGCCCACTGGTCTCACCCAAGGTGTTTTTACTTCACCGAGGTAACTTTTTATGTTAACGTGTTGCATGATTTAGTAAATCTCTTGTCAATTGAAATGTGTTCACCTATTTAAGCGATATTTTAAATTGAAAGGATAATCACATTTTATTACACATTGTTTTATGTCATCTGGCATAAATATTGTCATGCAACATTGTCATGTTCCCAGATCTTATCAATTAACTTATGACAACAATTTTAACATAACTGAAATAAACAGTGGCCAAAACTATTATATAGGACCCAAAACAGACCTGGCCATAAAAGGATAGTTCTGGTTGTTAGAAATGTGGTTGTATGAGGTACTTAACCATAGTCAGTGTATTACCTATGGTAGACGGCAGTCAGCACACCCCAAGTTTTGGAGGACTAGCATGGAAGCAAAGCAATGGACTGCTGTGGACCGGGGCAAAAACGAAGGTAGTTTAGACACACACAAAAAGAAAACATCAGTCTAACTTTGTGTTACTTAAATAATATTTCCCCTGCTTTGCCTTGCCATCCAATGACCTTTTCTGACCAGAAACCAAATTACTTATATCACAGAAGCCACAAGTTGCTGGTCTGCAATATAAACGTTTCAGTTTTCTGTCAGAAAGTGCTGTCTGCTGACAAGAGAAAGGGGTGAAAATATTCTAAAATACACTTACAATGATATTCATTTGTTTTAGATTTGCTTGTTTTTTTCATAAAAAAAACAAACAAACAAACAACAACAACCCCTGTCTACAGCAGTACATTGCTTAGCTTCCATGCTGGTCCACCTGCCTACCTCTCCAAACAGTACCGTGCCAACTGCCAACTTCTGTAGGTAATACACTGACTTTGGATAAAGTACCTTCAAAGAACTTCAAATAACCAGAACTATCCCAGTTAATTAAATACCTGAACTGAACTAGTTAAAACAGACTTGAACTCAACCATTTGTTGTTCTAATAGTACTCCTTTTCTCTGCTCTTCTTCTTTAAAGCAGGCAACATGTTGATTCACATCATTCTTGCGGATGACGACATCCGGAGGGTCCAGCTTCAAACTCCTCCAGCGACAGTGGACGAATTGAAGACTACACTCAAGATTAAGCTCAATCTAGAGGGTGATATTGTGACCCAGTTTCAAGATCCAGAGTTCAACAATGAGCTATGCAACTTGACTGACATGTCTGAGCTGCCCACAGAGAGACCAAGGCTGAAAGTAATACTAAAGGCACCACCCATTACACTTCCTTCTTTGTCCTCATTGGATACTGGTTCTTCGGACACAGCCAGTATGTCCTCATCATCCTCACTATGTTCACCATCAACCACTAGTTCCAAGCACTGGCCTCACAATTTCATCATACCCACTTTCACTTATGATGTTGAACTTAGGCTCAGAAAAGGAAATGAGGCTCATGAAAAAGATGGCTCCCTACTTACTGTGACTGCTGCTATGAAAAGAGACATACTTGACAGGGTAGGAAGTGCTATTTATGAGTACAATGCATATCCAACATCAAAACAAATTGAGGATGTTGCTAAATCTCTAGTTGAAAAGCATCCCTGTTTGAGAGAGCCAGGGTCTTCACATGGATGGTACTGCTGGAAGTTCAGACTCACTTTTAAGATGGGTAACCTCCATCAGAAGTACAGCATTGCTGGTTGACCAGAGCTTACAGTCAATCAAAAGAGGTCAAACACATCAACTGGGAACAGGAAACTGAAGAAAGCGAAACGATCTGAGATCAACTTCTTGCCAGATATTCCTGAAGGGAAGTCTACAGACTGTCTTGAAAGTGAGAGAATAGTTCTGATAGAGAAAATAAAGAAAAAGAAGAGAGACAGGACAATGATGGATACTCTGATGGAGAGCAACTTTGCCTTGCAAAGGAAGGAGATTGTTGAGGATGAGCCTCCAGTGTTTGAAGTCGAAGACAGATGGCCAGCACTTTTCTCAGGACGACAGGTAATAATTTCGGAGAATACTTTCATTATTTTTATACCCAGCTTTACAAATATCAGGCTTTGCTAGATTTGAATGTGAGTTTCCAATATTGGCGTGTATTGACTGGGAATTAGATTTTATTTTTTCTTTGTCAGTTTTAGTCAATTTTCCCAACAGCAGAATTTTACATTTTAATGAACTGTAAGAGCTCGGGCTTTCACTTTTTCAAAAAAATCAAGTTTGAATGAATTTGAAATGACACGCAATTTATTCAAATGAATTCGAGGTAATCTAGCAGGTGGGTCTGCAGATTTGTTGTCATTGTAGAGTAAGAGAGCTGCTGTGTACAAACTCAACAGACAGCTTTGTCTTAGTTACTTTTCCATCTACAGTATAGAACTCAAAATACTTAAATACACTACTTCTCAGATGCTTTGCTGTCGTGATTGTCCGCTCAGGATGGCTTTGCTCAGTAGTGTCCATTTTCGTAGTAAACAAAATAATATTACTAACTGAATTGATAGGTCAAGGGTCAATAGGACGTGCAAGAGGTCAAGCTGAAATAGAAGTTTTAGAGCGCCCTCTGCTGGATCTCGCGTCGAAGTACTTCCAGTGGTCTGTTGCTATTGTACATTTTCAATTCAAACAGGTCATTACATTTGATTAAGAACTTTCCCTGCACTTTCAAACAAATTTTCGAATAAAAAGTGACAGCCAAATCCAACTCCATGCCAGCCTCTGTTGTTTTTGTGTGTTGAGACTTTAAACCAGAAGATAAGAGCAGCTGCTTTGCTTGGACTTCCATCTTACCTGAAGGAGGATCCCAACTGTTTCCTCCGTGTCTGTGAGGTATGTGACTGGATTTCATTGGCATGGAAAAATCATTATTTATTGTGGAAAAACAACAAATATACGTGATTGATATCTCTGCACATGTGTAAGATTTAAGGGGCTCTAAGTACAGAATGTGGAAGAAACTGAACTTTGTTTATGTTTTCATTAGTTTATAATCTCTAGTAAATAAGAAATGTTTTTGTTATCTATTTTTTACAAAGGACTAGAATTGTTGGCTAGTTCTCGTTCTATTGAAAGTGCTGTCAGTCTTTGATATTGATGACATTAATATTTTTGTTATGATATTTGGTAAGCCATTTGAATCACAGATTTGGCCTATTAAGTAGCTATAAGTGCAAAAGAAAAAAAAAAGATTTTAACACTGATCACATATATTATATCTATCTCAATCTATAGGATGAGTACACTAAGGGAAATATCCAACCTGATGAAGACACTTTTTATATCTATTATGGTTGTCCTATGCATACATTTATGCATTTACTACCAAATTCAGTCTATCCTGTTTGGTATTTTGGAAACTTAATAACAATACAAGGGTTGTGACTTTGAAAATTATTTATACGTTACTAACGAGTACAGTATTCTGTATAGCTAAAGCCTGTTATAGCTTATGCATTTGTGCCAACATACTCACCTACTAAGCATAAGAAATGTACCACTAAATATGGGACATATTGCAGTGTTGAAATGAAAATGGCCATTGAAGTTTATTTCTCTCAGCTTGTCATGCTAGAAAACTAGCAGCAGTATAAGCACAAAACAATGTCCTGATCATACAGGGTGCTATTCTCCAGAGATCACTGAGAGTTGCTGTAATAATTAAAGGGGAGGTGAACAGAATAATCTCCTCTGCTCATGGTCATTACAATGAAGGAAAATGCTACCCAGTGCAAAAATATTTTATCAATTTACTGAAATAAAATGATTATGCCTTATGGTCTCATTCCTTAATGCCAAGTACAGAACTCGGCATGTATTTCAATCTCATGTGGTCTGGTTTTGGGAATGGGGCTACAGCCTAATACTAGACTAACAATAAATGACATTACAAAAATATTGTCTAATAACTAATATATAGGTGCCTCAAAGAATAATTGTTTTATTTAGGTAAACTGACATCACATCTCTTGGCGTTTGTTGTCATTGTCTTACCAGCATAGGGTAATAAAAGAAGATTGGTATGATTACAGTACATGCTTAATTACTGAATACTTGGTTTTCTTTAGACTGGGAGTTCAGAAGAGGAAGCTACACAAGGAGTGGACATTGGCCTTTTGATTGTTGCAGAGGAAGGTGGAAGCGAGCTGGAGTTTCTGGCAAAAGAGATTGTCAATGTTGCTGTTGTGCTGGAGGAGCACATCATTCTGCATGACCTAAGCGATGTTGCTAATGCCTTTGCAACACTTATGGGTCTTCTTTACTGCCTTTATATAGACTGTCCCAAAGGACTGAGGTACATATTCGAGCTGATACAAAAAGTGTTCATGGGCATCGGAAGTGACAATTGTTCAGCCAAATTTCATGGAATCCGAAACAAGATGCTGAAAGGTATAATGGCAAGTTGGCCAAGTTAATGGCAGCTGCCACTGTACAGATGTTTACTGATGTAGTTTATTTGTTCAGTCAAGAGATGATGCGATAGTGCTATAGTTAAAATGCACAAACTTTTAAGCAGTAAGCTTTTATATTTCACAATTTTAATGTTTATATGTTTATTTCTTGCAAATGAAGGCACATTATTAAGGCTATCTTGCATACAGTTTTATTAGATAAATGTTAGTACTTCAGAAACATGTGGCATTTGTCATGTTCAACATGACAGTGTTTTATCATTAAGTAGATTCATACCATAATCACTGAATCCTGAAATAAAAATGGCACTCTGAATGTTCTTTGAGGTTGAAGAATATTTTTTTGTTTAGTACTTTTTGAAAATAGACTTCAGTTGTATATGGAAATTATGCAGTTCAATTTTTGGAATATATTTAATATTGTAACTAAGTTGAACTCTTACTGGAAAAAGTAACCTGGCTGCCTTAAAAAGTAAATTCAACAAAATGCTTAGTTGGGCCAAGTTTTATTATTATATTTACATAACTAGAAATTATAAATAGATTCTACCACATGCTTAGTTTAAACAACTTTTGTTTTTATGTATTAACAACTCAAGATATTGATACAATTTTGTGGATTTTACTAATCATTCTATGTTTTCTCAACCTACATTTAGGCTTGTACAACTTGAAATGCCTTGTTGGTATATATATATATATATATATAAAAAAATACTGATTAAACTTAAAATATAAAGTTGATGGGACTCATTTGTCAGCTTCACCTTTGCTACCCCAACTACTTATTCTAGGTTTACAGAACTCAGATCTGTGTTCAAACAACTGAAGTTTCTTAGCTTGCATAACTCTCATTTTAAGGCTTGCCTAACTCAAATTGTTAAGGCAGCCAGGTTACAAATTATTTTAAGTTGAGCTAATTTTTTTTTTTACAGTGTGAATCCCTGATTGGATCTTCTAAAGGAAACCAGGTCATCTAACTGGGAGGGCCAATCCCCAACAATCATCATGGCTTCAGATTTGTTTGTATAAACCTTATACCCCAAATCTTTACTGTACTCAGTAAGATTATGTAGAAGAACAGGGATAGAGGTAATAGGATTTTCCAAAAATATTAACATATCATCTGCGAAAAGTGCCAGTTTATGCTGATTATTTCCTTCATCATCTATTCCCTGAATAAGGGGGCTGGATCTTATCAGTTTGGCTAACGGTTCAATGCTGAGAGCAAACAAAGAAGGTGACAAAGCATCCCCTTGACGTGTACCACATCCCAGCAGAAAAAATTCTGAGCAGTGCCCGTTTACTGTAACCCTGGATCTGAGTTTTTTATAACAAGTTTTCCATCCATCCATCCATCCATTTTCATCCGCTTATCCGGGGCCGGGTCGCAGGGGCAGCTACCTGAGCAGGGACACCCAGACTTCCCTCTCCCCGGACACTTCCTCCAGCTCTTCTGCGAGGATCCCAAGGCGTTCCCAGGCCAGCGGGGTGACATAGTCATTCCAGCGTGTCCTGGGTCTTTCTTGGGGTCTCCTCCTGGCAGGACATGCCAGGAACACCTCCCAAGGGAGGCGTTCTGAGGGGCATCCGAAACAGATGCCCGAGCCACCTCAGCTGGCTCCTCTCAATGTGGAGGAGCAGCGGCTCTTCTCCAATCTCCTCCCGGGTGACAGAGCTCATCACCCTATCTCTAAAGGAGCGCCCCGCCACCCTGCGAAGAAAACTCATTTCGGCTGCTAGTATCCAGGATCTTATTCTTTTGGTCATGACCCAGAGTTCATGACCATAGATGAGGGTAGGAGCGTAGACTAACCTGTAAATCGAGAGCTTCGCCTTTTTGACTCGGCTCCCTCATTACCATGACAGACCAATAATGCAGCCGCTGCACCAATCCTCCTATCAGTCTTAAGCTCCATCCTTCCCTCATTTGTGAACAAGACCCCAAGATACTTAAACTCCTCCACTTGAGGCAGTAACTCTCCCCCATCCCTGAGGGAGCAAGCCAACTTTTTCTGGTCGAGAACCATGGTCTCGGACTTGGAGGTGCTGATTCTCATTCCAGCCACTTCACACTCAGCTGCAAACTGCACCAGAACATACTGGAGGTCCCGGCTCAAAGGAGCCAACAAGACCACATCATCCGCGAAAAGCAGAGATGAAATCCTGTGGCTCCCGAACCAGACCCCTTCTGGCCCGTGGCTGTGCCTAGAAATTCTGTCTGTAAAAATAATGAACAGAACTGGTGACAAAGGGCAGCCCTGCCGGAGTCCAACATGCACCGGGAACAGGTCTGACTTACTGCTGGCAATGCGAACCAAGCTCCTGCTCTGGTCATACAGGGACCGTACAGCCCTTAACAGAGGGCCTCCGACCCTGTACTCCCGGAGCAGCTCCCACAGAATGCCACAAGGGACACGGTCAAATGCTTTCTCCAAGTCCACAAAACACATGTGGACTGGTTGGGCAAACTCCCATGAACCCTCGAGCACTCTGTGGAGGGTATAGAGCTGGTTCAGTGTTCCGCGGCCCGGACGAAAACCGCATTGTTCCTCCTTTATCCGAGGTTCGACTATCGGCCGAATTCTCCTCTCCAGTACCCTGGAAAAGACTTTCCCAGGGAGGCTGAGGAGTGTGATCCCCCGATAGTCGGAACACACCCTCCAGTCCCCCTTTTTAAATAGGGGGATCACCACCCCGGTCTGCCAGTCCAGAGGCACTGTCCCCAACTGCCATGAGATGCTGCAGAGACGTGTCAACCAAGACAGCCCCACAACATCCAAAGACTTGAGGTACTCAGGGCGGATCTCATCCACCCCCGGTGCTTTGCCACTGAGGAGCTTCCCGACTACCTCAGTGACCTCGGCTTGGGTGATGAATGAGTCAACCTCTGAGTCCCCAGCCCCTGCTTCCTCTATGGAAGACATGTCAGTGGGATTGAGGAGATCCTCAACGTATTCCGTCCACCACATGACAGTCCCCAGTCAAGTTCAACAGCTCCCCACCTCCACTGTAAACAGTGTTGGTGGAGGGCTGCTTCCCCCTTCTGAGGTGCTGGATGGTTTGTCAGAATTTCTTCGAGGCCTCCTCCATGGCCTCCCCGAACTTTTCCCAAACCCGAGTCATGGTTTCGTGACTGCCGCTTAGCCAGCCGGTACCCGTCAGCTGCCTCAGGAGTCCACTGGGCCAACCAGGCTCGATAGGACTCCTTCTTCAGCTTGACAGCATCCCTTACTTCCGGAGTCCACCACCGGGTTCGGGGATTGCTGCCACGACAGGCACCAGAGACCTTGCGGCCACAGCTCCGGACAGCCGTGTCAGCAATAGAAGTGGAGAACGTGGTCCATTCTGACTCAATGTCCCCAGCCTCCCTTGGGATCTGGTCAAAGCTCTCCTGGAGGTGGGAGTTAAAGACCTCCCTGACAGAGGGTTCCGTCAGACATTCCCAGCAGACCCTCACAATACGCTTGGTTCTGCCAGGTCCGTTCCAGCTTCCTCCCCTGCCAGCGGATCCGACTCACCACCAGGTGGTGATCAGTTGACAGCTCAGCCCCTCTCTTCACCCGAGTGTCCAAGACATATGGCCGGAGGTCAGATGACACGACCACAAAGTCGATCACTGACCTCTGGCCTAGGGCATCCTGGTGCCATGTGCACATATGGACCCCCTTATGCTTGAACATGGTGTTCATTATGTCCAGCAACAAAACACCACTCAGGTTCAGATCAGGGAGGCCATTCCTCCCAATCACACCCCTCCAGGTAACACTGTCGCTGCCCACGTGAGCGTTGAAGTCCCCCACTAGAACGACGGAGTCCCCAGTTGGAGCACTCTCCAGTACCCCTCCCAGGGACTCCAAGAAGGCCCGGGTGCACTGCACTGCTGTTTTGCCCATAAGCCGAGACAACAGTTCACTAGGATAAACTTCAACACATGACGGCTGAGCCGAGGAGCAATAAGCAAGCCCACACCAGTTTGCCTCTCACTGCGGGGAACTCCAGAATAGAGTTCAGCCTCTCTCAAGGAGTTCAGTTCCAGAGCCAGACTGTGCATGGAGGTGAGCCCGAATATCTCTAGCTGGTACTGCTCAACTTCGCGCACCAGCTCAGGTTCTTCCCCCCCAGTGAGGTGACATACATGTTCCCATGGCTAGAGTCTCCATCTGGGGATTGGGTCGTCAGGGCCCCCGCCCATGACCACCACCCAAATCACACTGCACCTGCCCCCTCTGAACCCTCCTGCGAGTGTTGAGCCCACTGGAGGGTGGGTCCACGTCACTCCTTTGGGCTGTGCCCAGCCGGGTCCCATGGCCAAAGACTCCAGGGTTGGGCCCCGGTGACACCAATCCGGGTGTCGTTAACTTCTTCACAAAATATTATTGAAACCCATTCTGCTGAGAGTCTGCTCTATGAAGGTCCAGTCGACTCTGTCAAATGCCTACTCAGCGTCTAAGCTGAGAAGCATTGACGGTGTGTCCCTCTTGGCTGCTAGTGATTGTAGTTTCAGAGCTTTTCTTACATTATTGGCTCCCTGTCTGTTGTTAATGAAGCCTGTCTGATCTGGTTTATACGTTTTCTAATATGTTTTTTTATTCTATTTGCGATAATGGAGGTCAAGATTTCAAGGTCTACACATAAGAGACTGATTGGGCAGTAAGATGTACATAGAGTCGGATCTTTATTGTCCTTATGAATAACACTTATCACTGCATCTGACCATGATGTCAAGGGGGCGCCCTTCTGCTAGAGTGAAATTATAGACTCTACACAAAACTGTAGTTAACTCATTTAGCAAGGTTTTATGATATTCTCCAGGAAAGCCATCTACTCCTCGGGATTTGCTATTTTTAAGTCTGAGAATATTGTCTTTGATTTCTTCTTCTGTGATTGGACACATCATTGTATTTGCCTCATCTGCTGTTAATCTGGTTAAATTAATTGAATTAAGAGAGGATTCAATCTTTTCTTTTTTATGAGATGGGTCTTCCTCTGTATAATTTTTTGGTAATAATTAGCAAATGCCTCCGAGATATCTTTTGGTTGGGTTAACACCTGGTTAGTATTTGGGCATTTTATTTCATGCACTACTCTGATTGTGCTTTACACATCTGGAAGGCCAGCAAGCGGCTTGCTCTATTACCAAATTCGTAGCACTTCCTATTTATAAATCGCATCACTCCCTCTGCCTTAAAAGTCAACAGATCATCCAGTTTCTGTCTCTTCTCCTTTAATAATACCCAAACTTGATGTTTCTTTGATTATTGATACTGTGTCTCTAATTTCTTAATTTCCCTCTCCAATTCAACTTGCTGAGCTAGTCTTCATCATTTAATAATGATACATTGAGTCTCCAATATTTAAACTGTTTCTTTGGTCCTATCTGTATCTTTACGGTGACAGGAGCATGCTCCGATATACTTATTGGTTTTATATTACATTCACTAGCTCTGTAGATATCTGTTCTTGATATCAAAAACATGTCCAGTCTAGAGTGGCTGCCATGTACCACCAGGCCCATTTCATCCATCACTGCATGAAGAGTAAAGGATTTCTTGGGCATATGGCCCACTCCTGCTAGAAGCCTATCTACAGTCGGTCTCAGAGCGCAGTTGAAGTCTCCACCTATCAAAATAATTCCCTCTACTTTGTCTGCTATTAGAGATGCCATCATCTTAAAGAAATTTGGACAGTCCTCGTTCGGGGCATACAGATTAACCAGTGTAAATTTAGTACCTGCAATAGTGCCTACCACCATCACATATCTACCCTCGGTATCCTCAATTGTTTTTTCGAGGCTAAAAATGATTTATTTAGCAGGATGGCAACTCCTCTTTCCTCCCGTTTTTGAGGGAGGAACTATCTATCTGGTCCACCCATTCTCTCCTTAATTTTAGATGCTCCTTTTGTGACAAATGAGTCTCCTGTATCTTTGTTATGGAGCAATGTAGTTTTTTAAGTTGGTTAAATATTTTTTTTTTTCTCTTAATTGGACTACTTATACCCTTTACATTTTAACTGATACAGTTTTAACTATCCATGTAACATTGATTTGCGTTGGTTAGTATGCTCTTCTCTCAACAGTTTCCAAATACACATAAAATCAAGAACAATTGAAATGCTGCATAATGTCAGTGACTCAAATCCAATCTCAGGGCAGAACAGAACAAACATTAAGGAAAAAACAGAATAAAGTGGACTTCCAAATACCCAACTGAGCTTTTCAGTGTTATTTTGTTGTTGTTTAACGACTTAGAACCTGAACATGAACCAGTGCCTGATGAAGCCTGGGCTGAGGAGGGTGACTGCTCCTCTGTGGGGAACACACGCACAGCGTTGGAGCTGCTGTCATCCGGATGGTGAAGTGGTCGTTGCTGCTCAGTATGCGGGTATTACTCGCAACTCACTGAGTTCCGCCCATTGTAGTAGAACTTGATATACATCCTAAGGTTGATTGTTTAAGCTCCCTGAAGTGAGACTCAGCATTATTCATCTCCACGGAGGAAAGCCTTGAAATCCATAGCTGGTAACACAGCTGGGTCTCCCCCTCGTCCACCTCCCGCGGTGCTTCACCTGTAGTGGGACATTTCACTCTCCATCCACCCGAATCTGAATCACATACTCCTGTAGCGCTGGGAGAGCCTGTGTTAGTGTCGAGTAGTGTCGATCACCATCACCAGTGGTGATCTTTAGCTGTGCTGGGTAGATGCATTTTGCGCTGATGTTTTTCTGCTTTAACTGTCTGATTGCATTCCGCACATTTCTTCTTTTGCAACACCAGGGAATAATCATGGTCAAAGAATATCGACTCTGCTTTGTAGAGGAGCTGCTTTTGGCTCCAGGCTTGTCATAGAATAGCATCTTTAATGGAGTAGTCCTGAAACTTGACAATCAGTGATCTTGGAGCAGCAGTGGGGTTTCTTGGTTTAGCTGTTAGGGATCAGTGGGCTCTCTGTATTTGTAGATTTACTTCAGGCATCAATTGAAGGACTGATTGAATTAGCTCCCTCACAAAGGCCTTCACATCCTTTCCTTCAATCCTTTTGGGTACCCAGTAGATTCTCAAGTTATTCCGTCTTGACCTGTTTTGCAGGTCTTCACATCTGGCCGTCAGGTCCATCTCTCTGTGTAATAGGTATCATATCGGAGCCTGCATTTAAGTTAGCTGCTTAAAGTTTTCGTTTTTGTCCTTCATATGCTCCGCCTTTGAGCCTTTACCTCTCAAAGAGGTTGCCATGTCGGGTTTATGCACGTTTGCAGAGTTTTAAGTAGTTTTGTTTGGAGATTAACAGTTGGACTGACGGAGCTTAGTTTTAAGCTGCTGCCCCCAGCATGGCGTCACCGGAAGTCCCGTGTTGCCACATTTTGATAGTATTTACAGTTGCCTATGAGTATGGTAAGGTTAGCTGGAAATTGGCTAACTAGTTAGCTCCACTTCGGTCCACTATGCAATGGTGTTTGAAGTGAGTTTAACGTTAATAATATCATGATGGAGCTTGGTTATCACAGTAAAAATCTGGAAAAGTGCAGACTAGAGACAGAAACGATGCTAACAGTGTCCAAGAGTTTGGAGGCTGTGTTGGAGACAAACATAGCTTTCGCTAGCTGTTAGCCATTAGCTACATGGTAGTAACTGTAACAACACATATGAACAAACTAACAATATTCAGACACACTTACCATTCTGAAATGTCCAGCTGCAGCCGCAGAGTCCATACTTCTTCAGGAGCCTCTCATTCTGGGTCCAACTCTGGGTCAAACTGGTATGGTTGAACCACAGCATCTCCACGAGCCATAGCCTTAATCCACCATAAAAAAAAAAAATATATATATATATATATATATATATATATATATCGCATGCTACTGCTTGCGTAAGTCGCATCCTCTCCCTGTGAGGGACGTGAAGCAGGTGTAGTTTCTGGGCTGTCTTCCTCAAAGGTGTCGGCATGTAGTATGTTGATAAAAGAATTCTGCGGAGGCAAGGCTGGGTGGAATGATAGAGCAGTCTTTATTGAGACAAACTTCGGTTAGCCGAGCGTCCGAGTGTGGCCCCACATCAGATGTTCTCCAATCTAGGGCAAAGTAATGCCAAACGTTTTTGCCCTCTGCCCTATCAGAACTCCTACGCCTTCGATCTTAGGAATTCTACCAAATGCCACCCCTCTGTCTCTTCCTATGTGAGGGTTTTTAAAGTACTTTTCCAGCACACACCCACTTCTCCTAATTGGTCACTTTGATAAATTATCCAATAGACTAAAAGAGGAGTTGACCTGTCTCCCCCGTAAACTCATCTAACTTGGCTGCATTCAACTTCATGTCTTGTCCCCAAAATGACCCAAATGGGTTCCCTGCTCTTCTACGGGAACATGAACATTTAAGCATCTCCCACCATCTGGTGTGGGGGTCAACCTCAGGTTTAGTACTTTATCATGGCCTGCCGCCTGCTAACCTTTAGCACTCACACAGTTACCACTCTGACCCCTGGAGCTGTGAGCCTCTTTCTGTCTGCATTCTTAACTCACATGAGGAGAAACAATTAGTAACCCAGGATGTGTAGGAAACACACAGATACTACACAGGCAAGGCAGGCATTTACAGACAGAGCTCATTAGCATTTAAAGGTGCAGACACAAAACAGCCTGCTCTCAGGAGACCTCAGCAGAGCTCACTTGAGCGACTTTTAGAGTGCTGAAATTCAGGCCATGGATGGGTTTGGGGCAACGCATTTCGAATACAGTGTTGTTGGACCTCTGACAGCTGTGTGAAATTGATGAAAAACAGTATAATATTGGACTTTTCAGACAGGTCAGTAAGTTTAGTGTAACTAACTAATGACAACACAAACTGTAACAATTAGTGTGATTACAGTGTTTTATTGTTACTGTGGCATTGCTCAAGCTGAGCTAAGTAAACTTTTACACAAACACTATACGTGAAGAAAACAAGATAGCATAGATAGCAAGAGCAAGAGATCTTATTTTGACAAGCTGTATTCTTGCTCTGCTGTCGTTGCCTCTAATTATAACAGATGTCTGTAAATTGTATGGACCCAGCTGAAATAATATCATTCACTTCATCAGATTGAACATACTGAAACTTTGCTTTATATTTTCGAGGACATTACAAGATCCATTATGCATTTCTCATTGTTGCAGTGACTCTGTGTAAAGTTCCTAAATCATGATATTCAAAATGGAGCACCTCTGGCTTCTACCAGTATGAAGAATTTGTAAGGGCCTGCAGAGCTGGAAGATCCGGTTATATCATGAATTGGTTTGAATGACAGTTACAAGTCAGTCTAAAATGGCTGACTCTAATGCATAAACCTTGTGCCCTGTGAAAACCATGTTGATGTCTGATGAACATGTTTTTTCTCTGCAGTTTCCAATATATGACACCATAAAATCATTGGCTTTGTGCACAACTGTTCTTTCATTTTTTCCTGGAAGAGGGCACATGGCTCTGTGAAGTATGTTTTCTGAGTACTGACACAATCTAAGTGAAATAATGAATAAATCCTGTCTGTCTAAAGATCTTACTAATCATATCTTAAATCTACAGAGGGCTTTCCTTAATATGTCCCTTTTAACCTTTTAAGAACTAGCCTCTGTTTTGGGTGTCCGAACCAGGGCTGGAGGCGCGGAGTGGGGTCTGTCGGTCTGACTAGTCTGATAACAACAAAGGTCCTTCACTAAACTAAATACAGACAAATGTCCCACAAAGCAATGTTAGATGACAAAATAAAAGTAACGTAGTAACTGTAACTGCAACTTATATGAGGAAATCAAATACCACAGCTGTATCTGTAGAAGCGTCCATCCTCCTGACTGACCTCCCGCCTGACCTACCGACTCTTCATCACATTTCTGCTCGAAAAACAGCGTTTGTCACCAGCAAAAAACTTTAACTCACCGAGTGATTGTGATGAAAATAAATCACTGTGACCGTCAGCCCTTTAGACTGAGACTTCAGGGAACTTTCCCCCAGAAAACGACCTCCGTCCCCGCGAGTGAGCGAGTCATACAGGGTCAATTTAGCGTGAAAAATGACATTTTTTCACTTTCCAGGATGTTTGGTGGGTCATTATCTCAATCACTACACATCATTACAGCATCCATATGATTGTAAACTGTCCGTGGGTTTAGATTGAGAGGGGAACACCTGGGAAACGCAGACGTCATCAACATGACGTGTACCGTCATGCCTCTTTAGGAGCCACAGCGTCGGCTTTCTGTGTGAATTACATGGCGGTACGGCAGAGATGCCACACACTCTCTGGCCAGGCACACACACACACACCTAGACACATGTAGTCTTATGATTAATGTGTTATAGTCTGCAAAAGTAAACTGATAAACTATAGTTAATAACACCGCCTGTGTCTAGCGATATCCTCTTTATTGACTTCAGACTTTGTTGACTACTCTCGGTAGCACAAATAGCTTTTTAGAACTGTGGGTATTATCCCTATAAATTCACCTCACATGCAATCAAACTGCACACAAAACCAAAGACAATGTAACCACCATCTTTGTTCAAACTCACACACATGTAGTGATCTCCTTGGGTTGACACATTCACTGCCACCATTTTTGAATCCCAGGTATATGATTCAGTTGAATCTGAATCATCACCTTGGGATCCGTGTTCTCACGTTACTTAAAGTCACATTCGGTGTTTCCTGTAGTTTCTCCAGCGAGATTTCCCGAGTTCAGTAGTTTATAGTCCGGTGAACGTGACTTCCCAAGCCACGTTCAGCCATCTTTGTAGTTTTTACAAAGGACTCCCTGCTTCCCCCCACATACACACACACACACACACACACACACATTTCCACCCACTTTTGTTTGCCTTGCTTATGCTTTTGTGGTTCTAGTTCTAGAGAACAACTGTTGTTTATTGAAGTAGGTGGTTTATGTTTTGGAGAAAGCTAAAATAAACACTGCTGATTTTAACTGAGCAGTGTCTGTGATTATTTTGCACAATCCCATAATAACAGCTGATTGAGATGGTCAGTGCTCGGATTTACGCACTCCCTCTTATCTAATTATTGATATTTTCAAAATATTGGCAATTTGATTAATTTCAGGCTTTGAGACTAAAGGTATATCATTTGATGATTGATCCCTGATTTCAGGGTGGTGCCCTGTGTTCATTAATGACTCATAGTTACCTACATTTCATGAATGAACTATAATTTTATTAGTTAATAATAACTTAATTAATATTCAATAATCAATATTGATTCCCAACAATGATATGTAATTTCATCAGAATTAACTGAACTTATGAATACACCCATATTAAAAGATAATCAAGTACTGAATTTATGGTTTCTTTTATCATTAACCAACATTTGTTCATAACTCTATAAATAGGGATGGGAACTGATAAGAATTTAATGATTCCGATGGCATTAACAATATTGCTTATCAGTCCAATTCCTTATCGATTCTCATTGGGTGAAGGAAAAAATACAAATTTGTTTGTTTGTATTAACTCACTTTAATATTTGATCAGAAGACACAGCACAGATTATACACAAATTGGCCTTCATTTATCAAATGAACGTACGGCAGAAAACTGTGCGTACAACCATTTCCATGCAAGCTTTGGCATTTATCAATTTGGACGTGAGCAGAAGCTACGATCAGATCTCATGTCAGGTCTGAGATTGTGTACGCAAATCTGAGTCTGTCGATTTGCGGTGCAGCACAGCAAAATCTGTCTGAGTCTGAAAATAATTATTAAACAAACCTCAGCTGTCATTAAGCATAAGTTGTCACATATTTAGAGCAGATCAAAACAAATTCTTAAAACGAATCAAACAAAATTTAAAAAAATGATTAAATAAGCCCACTTTTTACTGATACCACTTTTTTGTAAAATAAAATATGATGAACATGGCAACTAATTAACATAATACCTGCTGGCAAACCCCGCTACAGAGCAGGAGTGCAGATTCAGTGGTGCGCACACGGGTGACAGCGGAACGCTGCTTCGGGTTGCTGAAGGGCAGATGGCGAGAAGTCACCTGGAGAGAAGTCACCTTCCGCATCAACAACAGATGGCGTCCTGTTAGCTCCGCTGCTGCTTGACTCACTTGCGTCGCTAATCAGTAGTGTATCAACATGCGACAGTCCAGCAAAGGAATTGCATGGTGTGTGGCTAAATGTTTCTGCATATTGGAGGTAGTTCCCCTCTTTGATGAAATTGAAACTTTACAAGTGTTGTAAGTAGTGTTGTAGTCAAGACCACACCAACCAAGACCAAGACATTACCGAGACCAGAGAGTACCAAGACCAAGACTAGGCCAAGACATTTCTTTTGAAAAATGTGTTTTAAACCATTAATTATGTCTGATATATATTTTACCCATACATTATTCCTCAATGCCTGTTCTTTATAACCTAGCACACACAACTCCAGTTTGACTTGACAAAGCATTGTGTGTGTCTCACATATTTTGGGGAAGAAATATGGCCCATTTCATCGATGTTGTTCTGTTACGTTGCTTGTGATAACAAGGCTAATATAGTCAGTGCTTTGAAGGTTAGCAAATAAATGCCTTAACCAATCATGGAAAGAGTTGAGCTTAAGTTTGTTTATTGTGGCCCACAATATATATGGCCCAATGGCAACACGACACATGCCCCGACACACCTATGTACACCTCCCAAAGGACATTGTTGCGGGACACCTTAACTATAGCTGTGACATTTCTAATGCTACAATTCTATTTTATCCAGTTATCTTCCTTCTCTACCTACTACAATTGTCTTTTTATAACTGTATTAAAGTAATGAGTAAATACACCTTTAAATTGTAGCAGTGGACTTATTCAGGCAGAGCTTTCACATGTTTACAATACACTTCAAGCCGGGTCTTTTTAAGTTACATGAACCCTTGGAATATTTTACCATCTAAATGCCTTGAAGGACACACAAAGAACATTATGCAAACTAGTCCGACCGATTTATTTGAAGGCCGATTTTATCAGCCAATATTATCCTATCACAGATATATCGATATCAGCATATACATTGTCTGATATGAAGACCTTATATTTAAAAACTACAAATACAGAATGGAGAAAGTCACTCCAGCAGAGTGTGTTTCAACGGGGGATAAAACAGCTCATGTCAGGAAATATAACAGCTACTTCACTAATGGTTAAACTATAAACCAGCACAAAAATGACACCAACATAACATAAGCCACAATGTTCATGTTCTACATTGAAATGTCACTGAAGGCGGGGCTAATCCGTCCTTTGTCATCTCCTGCAGGCGCCGGATTCTTCTTCGTGGGCAACAAGGATGGGTCTCTCAGACCTTGCATAGACTATAGCCCTCTCAATGACATTACCATTAAGAACCGCTATCCTCTTCCTCTTATGTCCTTATGTGTTTTTGACCAGCTCCAACAGGCAAAGGTCTTCACCAAGCTGGATCTTCTCAACGCATACCACCTGGTCCGCATAAGAGAGGGGGACGAGTGGAAGGGTGGTTTCAATACCCTAAGTGGCCACTACGAATACCTGGGCATGCCATTTGGACTCATGAATGCTCCTGCAGTATTTCAAGCCATGATTAATGATGTTTAAAGACTTTCTTGATCAATTTGTTTATGTTTATTTGGACGACATTCTGATTTATTCTCCTGACCTCAACACACATCAAATTCATCTTACCAAGGTTTTGAAAAGACTGTTAGAGCATCAGCTATACGTCAAAGCCAAGAAAAGTGCTTTTCATGCCTACACTGTCTCCTTCCTGGGCTTCATTGTAGCCTCTGGAAAAGTACAGATGGATCCAGCTAAATTGAGTGCTGTGGCTGAGTGGCCTACACCTGATAGCTGCAAGAAGGTTCAGCAGTTCATAGGGTTTGCTAACTTCTACACCTGATTCATCAGAGGCTTTAGCACAATAGCTGCTCCTCATCATGCTCTTACGTCATCCCAGGTGCAGTTCCACTGGTCGCCTGCAGCAGAGAATGCCTTCCAGACTCTCAAGCGACACTTCACCTCGGCTCCCATTCTCACCATGCCTGACCCACGACTCCAATTTGTGGTCGAGGTGGATGCCTCCAATGAAGGAATCAGAGCAGTTCCCCCCAAAGATCAGAGCAGGACAGCAAAATGCACCCATGCACCGTTCTGTCAAGGCGGCTGTCCAGGGCATAGAGGAATTATGACGTGGGCAACTTGGAGCTGTTGGCGGTTAAGGTCGCCTTGGAAGAGTGGAGACACTGGTTGGAGGGGGCTAACCCCTAACCCTTTTGGTAGGTCCTAAGACCTACCAAAAAAATCTCTGTTTTGGGTTAGGATTAGGTTGTAAAAAATGTTTTGACCATCCAGCATCTGATGTCTGTGATGCACTGGATGAGCTCATTTATTGGGCTTAGATTATCGATAGAAACAGGAATGTATAACTGTGTGTTGTCAGCATATGATTGATATGAAATATTATGTTGCTGTATGGTGGACCCAAGTGGAAGCATGTACAAGCTGAACAACAAAGGACTGAGAATTGACCCCTGAGAGACTCAATATGAAACCTAACCCCCAACCTCATCAGATTCATAATTACCAGTGGACACAGAGAAACATCTTCCAGTAAGATATGAAGAAAACCAGTGAAGAACTGTGCCTTTAAGGCCTAGACAGTGTTCAAGGTGCTGAAGAAGAATTTCATGATCGACAGTATCATATGCTGCTCTGAGGTCAAGAAGAACTAGAATAGAAACTTCATAATTGTCTGTACTAATTTTAAGATCATTAACAACTCTGATCAGGGCAGTTTTGGTACTGTGGTTAACTCTAAAACCAGACTGGTAAACATTAAACAAATTGTGGTTTGACAGATACCTATATAGTTGTTGGTGAACAACCTTTTCAAGAATTTTCCCCAGAGATGGAAGGATTGATATTGGTCTGTAATTTTTTAATGCAAGTGGATCAAGATTAGTCTTTTTTAACAGTGGTGTTACAATAGCATGTTTGAGACATGAGGGTAAGATTCCAGAATGTAGAGGGGCATTAACCATCTCAAGGACATCCTCTATCAAACAGCTAAAAACATTTTTGAACAATTTTGTAGGCATTAGATCAAGAGAGCATGTTGCAGAACTGAGCTGCTGCACCACATCTCACTAGACGCCCACTAGACTGAATCAGTATGAAGTTGGAAAGAGTGCTGGTAATGCTGTGTTGGGTGAAAAGAAAGTGGTCACACCCATCAGTAGGGGAAGCCATGATTTTATTTCTAATATTGGAAGTTTTATAGTGAAAGGATGTGGCAAATTCCTTACATTTCACTGAAGAGTGGAACTCAGCAGGAACTGATCTAAGCGAATTAACCAGTTTGTTGCTAGTACTAAACAACACTTTGGAATTATTTAAGTTTTCAGTCATAATTTGAGAGAAATAATGTTGTCTAGCTATTTTAATTTCTATGTTATAATTACTAAGCAGGTCCTTATAGATACCATAATCAACCTGCAATTTGGTCTTAGGCCATTTGTGTTCAGATTTGCGGCAGGTTATTTTTAGTGCCCTCACTCTTTCCATATTCCTCCAAGGTGCTTTTATTTTAGTTTTCATAGGTGCAACATCATCCATAATTCGTGTCACAAATGGCCCTTTTTTTGACTAGCTTTAAACCAGGTAGATATTCGGACAACAGAGCCACATTTTAAAAAAATACAGGAGTGATCTGAAAAGCAAACATCTAGTATGCACTTTGGGGTTAAGTCAATGCCTTTAGAGATAACCAGGTCAAGAGTATGACCTTGATTATGTGTCAGCTCTGTCATGTGCTGTGTAAGTCCAAAAGCTGATAATGTGTCGGTGAACTGGTTGGCCAAACAATCAGTAGCATTATCAATATGAATATTAAAATCCCCAGAAATAAGGATTGAGTCATATCCAACACTAATTTTAGATAAAAGCTCATCAAATTCAGATAAAAAAAACTTTTTTGAGTCTTGGAGGGCGGTAAACTGTGAGAACTAGGCAGGAATATACAGATCTGATTATTAGAGCTAAATATTCCAA
This sequence comes from Sparidentex hasta, assembly GCA_030272975.1. Classification (NCBI taxonomy): domain Eukaryota; kingdom Metazoa; phylum Chordata; class Actinopteri; order Spariformes; family Sparidae; genus Sparidentex; species Sparidentex hasta. The sequence goes on from JARJLU010017138.1 coordinate 26,303, forward strand.
TATAGAATAGAAACCAAATGAGATGTTTTTAAATGATAACGTATCTGACAAAATAGCAGCAACATCAAAACAATAACAATAGCAATAACACCACCACCATTCATATTAGATCTGGACCAGTGTGAAAATGAAAAATTATATGGTGAAGCTTCAATCAGCTCCTTACTACCAGTCTCATCAAGCCAGGTCTCATTGAGGAGAATACAATCAAGTTGATGTGATGTTACAGTATCATTAACAATGAAGGTTTTATTGTTAAGGGATCTAACATTGAGGAGAGCCATCTTTAAGGAGCTTGCAGAGTGAGTAGGAGTGTCAGTTAAGGCAGATTCTGGCTCTAGTTATTCACTGACAGTGTTCATCACCATCTGCCCTGTATAGGCTTGGATTAGTCCAAAAGTAATCAAAATTTGAGACGAAATCGTATCCCGCTGCAGAGCAAATGTTTTTTAACCAGTGATGGAGACTGAACAGTCTACTAAAGCGTTCTTAGTTTCTGGAGAGAGTTGGAATGGGGCCAGACAACAGACAGCATTTTCCCAGACTCTCAGTTGTGTAGCACAGGGACTCCAGGTCTGCATGCAATTTGCTGGAATTTCTAGCCATGACGTCATTCATTCCCACGTGCGCTCAAACAGTATTAACAGTGGCATGTAGGTCAATGAGCGTCGGAATGAGTTTGATTAAATCGACTACCTTTCCACCAGGGAGAGTCAGATACCTAACGATAGAGTCAACTACTATGAAAATCTCAGGCGTTCAAGTGGATTACCGTATTTTCCGCACTGTAGGGTGCACTGGATTATAAGACGCACTGTCAATGAATGGTCTATTTTAAGGCGCATTAAGCGAAACAAAACAGTCAGATAAGTCAGTCAGTCAAACTTCATTAAATGCGTTCTCAATAACTCTCAACATTGTTCAAACGTTAATGAGCGTATTCACAATGACTCTCATAATTGTTCAGTTATAACACGTAAAATACAACACAATACACTCACAATCCACTTTTTCAGTTCATTCCTCGTCTGCAAATCCCAAATTCTTCATCTTCAGTGTCCGAGTTGAACAGTTGGGTGGTTACAGCATCCAGCGTGCCCGGATCCCTCTCGTCATTATCCGAGTCAGTGTTGTTGCTGTTACCTGGCAGTTCAGTGATGATTCTGGCCTTCGTGAAAGCTCGGACCACAGTTGAGACTGATACATTAGCCCAGGCATCCACGATCCATTGGCAGATAGTGGCCTAAGTTGCGCGGCACTGTCTCCCTGTCTTGGTGAATGTGTGTGTGAATGAGTTTGAAGTCCGCGTCGTAAGCGTGTGTCTTGACAGATGCCATTTTGGGGACAATAATATTATCGTGAAGCACAGTATGTATTACTCCGCGACGCTCCTGACTACGGTATCTGTGATGCTGAAAGCGGTGCGGCTTTGTAGTACTAAAACATTTTGAGCACCGTGAGCGCCATGTACCACACAAAATCGCTTTGAGGTCAGTAAACACAACCAGAATTAATCCATTTATAAGGCGCTCCGGATTATAAGGCGCACTGTCGTTTTTTGAGAAAATTTAAGGCTTTTAAGTGCGCCTTATAGTCCGGAAAGTACGGTACATCTGGGCTGGGTTACTGCGCTGCACTTTACTTTGCAGTCACCCAGTCCCCCCTCACATGCCTCCAGCTAGTCCAAAAGCCGCTGCTAGCCTCTTAACTGGAGCACATAAAACGGAGCACATTACTCGTATTCTGGTCACCCTCCACTGGCTGTCTGCAGAGTTCATTTTAAGATTATTAGGGCCCGAGCAGGGAACCTGCAAGGACCCTATTGTTTTTGAAAGGATTCTTTCTTTTTTTTTTTTTTATTTCTTTTTTTTTTTCTTCGGACGAAATGATTGCATTTTTCACTGCCTGGACATAACCCAAAACTCACCAAACTTGGAATATAAGTCACACCTGGCGAAAAATTTTATAATCTATTGTCATCCTGAATTCCCACCACTAGGTGGAGCTGTTGTTAAGGAAAGCGTGTTTTGGCTAATAACTCCCATATACTTTGTCGCACATTCAAAAACCTTATATCCACTCGTTCAGTGAATTGTGCAGTGAGTCTCATGGTATAGGCCACGCCCATTTCGCCTACCATTTTTTTTCACTATGTTGCAAAATGACATTGAGTTTCTGAGGATGTGTCCAAAAGTTTAGGCGATGAACACAAGGTGGTGCTCTTTAAATTCAAATAGTTTATATCTCCACATCGGTTGGGCGGATTGACACCAAACTTGGTATAATCATTGCCACTGAGTATATCTGACAAAGCACCTATCAATCGACCACTAGGTGGCGCTCTGGTGCCAGTTTAATTTTATATTTGGCCCTGTGCCCACACCTTAACACTTATGGAAATGAAATTCATAGGGGTGGTATAGACTCGCCCCTGCAACTTACACACCAAAAATGACCAGCAGGTGGTGCTATTTTACATGTGAAAGCGTTATAGGCCCATAACTCACACATTATGTGTCAGACATTGTTAAACCTTATATCTACATGTTCCCACAATTCAGCTGAATTATTTGGTGTAGGCCACGCCCACTTTCGAGCTAAGTTTCTGTTCGCAAAATTGCGACGAATGCAAAACCTACTTTTTCGAACTCCTCCTAGGCAATTTGACCAATTTTGCACTAAACTTTGCGTGAAGCATCTGTCAACCCACCTGACAAAAAGTTATCAAAAGAATTTTGATAGTCCATAAAACGCCCGAAATTTAAAACAACAAATTCCTGCATATTGTGTTGAAAGCAGACAATCTTGCACATCTTAACAAAATACTGTCTGATTACCACGTACATGTTCTTAATTGTGTTCCATGGACTGATGAGGCTTTGTGTAAAATTTGGTGCAAATCGGCCAATAGATGGCGATCTGGTCACAGTCTAATTAGCTTGAATGGAAAGTAAATGTAAAAATCTTAAAATCCTCTTCAAAACTCATCGACTTTCAACCTCTTCTTGTGCTTCACGCTTTGAGCTACAGATACCATTCCACCTTTTAAAGAGTCAGAAGACCTTGAACTGTTGGCCATGTATTAAGTTTGTAAAAATCTTTTACAGTTTCCAAATCATCACAGTTTTAGTTTTAAGGATTTTTAAGCCTTCTTCTGATTTTGTAATGGGTGTGTATTGCGTGAGCTAGAGTGCGTGACATCATCGCTAGAGTGTAGAGTAGCTGGAAGAACTGGAGAAAAAATTCTCTTCAGCTACTGGAAAATGATACTTTCAGCTTCTTCCTGCAACTATTTCATTGCATTATGCCTAATGTGGACATTTTCGTCAGCCAGCTCCAGAAGCGGACCATCAACTCAGTCTTTGTCTGGGGAATCGTGCAGCAGTACATTACTTAATACCAGCGGGAGCAGGCCACCAAATTATAAAGAAACAGCTTCTTCAAGGCGTTGCATGTGGAAGCCCTGACGGCAGCATGCCCCGAGGTGCGTAGACTGCGAGGGCCTGTCCAACGCTGCTCGCAGCTTTAATTTTATTTGTTTTTAAATCTTTAAATGGTCTCATCCTGCCTTACCTCTCTGAGCTGCTCCACCCTTACGCTCCTGCCTGGTGCCTCAGGTCGGCTGACCAGCTGCTCCTGGAGGCACCGAGGTCTAAGCAGAAGCTCAAAGGGGATAGAGCTTTTTCTACTGCCAGTCCCAAACTATGGAACGTCCTCCCACTGCACATCAGACAAGGCCCCTCACTGTCCATTTTTAAAACTCATTGTAAAACCCATTTTTATGTTTTAGCTTTCAACCCAGCATGAGACTCTGCTCTTGTTTTAGTATTTTGTTGTTTTTATTGTTTTAACATTGTTGTTGTTTTATTGTTTTTACATCATCTTTTATGGTTTTTTTTTTAATGTTTTATGTCCTATTTCTTATTTATGTACAGCACTTTGTCCCAGCTGTGGCTGTTTAAAGTGCTTTATAAATAAAGTTGAGTTGAGTTGAGATTATAGACTGCATACAGCCTGAATCCACCATTGCCTGATATATACCCCCTTGAATCCTTACTGGAACCATGTATGTCCCCACTGGACTGGGGAAGGGTGTGAGAGGGCCAGCAACCACCTGGCCGACCTCCATGAGTGGGAACTCCCAGCGGAAGTGTCCGGGCTGCCCCCACCTCCAGCACTCCTGCCATGGCGCTTGAGAAACCCCCTGTGGGTTGAGATTAACCTCTGTAGTGGCTGGAACCTCGGATGGAGCAGAAGCATTGGGAGGATTATAGCGTGTTGAAGGGGAGGGCTGAGTGAATGTGTGGTGTGGACCAGGGCCTGTGGGCAGCGACACGGCTCTCCAGTGGGCCGCCGGAGAAAGGAGCATGACTTGCTCGAGCAGACTCCCCCAGCTTCAGCCACCTGGCCTCAGCATCCTTCAGCTGGGAAAACGTGAAGGGACAGCCAGTTGGACCAACGACGGTGATGCTCGGGGGGGAAGCTCATCAGATTGGGGACGACTTTCTTCACTGTCTGCAGGCTAACCTGAGTGGAGGCTGGCCGGCAGGCTCAAGGCTGCAGTCTGGGCCACACCTGATAGTAAGGGAAGCAGCTGTACAGGCACAGTCTGCCGCCGGCCAGCCGCATCTACCGCCGTCAATGCAAACATCTCGAGAAAGCACTGGGGGTGGTCCTCCGCCACCAGTTTATGCAGAGCGATACCCAAAAGCAATTGAGCAAGGGGAAATGGTGACCCTACCCCTGACTGAGCCAGCAGTGACTGCAGCAGCCAGATCTGTGCCTCTGTGCCTCCATCTGTGCTGACTGTTTAGTGCTTGTGCATTGGATCGATCTCCCCCAGCAGCTGGCCCAGCAACGTCACTAGCTGAAGATACTGCGGCTCTGTGAGCTGGCCCGCCAAGTCACGTTGGGCGCCAATGTAGCCTTTTCCGGGCTACCATGAGTTATCTCAGCAAGCACCAATGCACACAGTTCTTGATTTGAGCCTTTTATTTGCTTAAATAAACTTATAAACAATTATACAGTCCGGGGGGCTGAACACGCCTTGTGCGTCTCGTCCTGCATCTCGACCTGCAGCTTCCCGGTCTGTTCTCCTGAGCATCTCCCCTGCATCTCCCATCTGAGGTCCAGCATGCTACTGCATTTAAAAGGAGACAGTGATTACTAACCAGGTGCCCGATCTGTCAGTCACTCACCTGGCACTGCACTCCTGAGCCCTCTCCATCTCTTTCTCTCCAGCAGCCGCCATACCATAGTAGACCATGCAGGTTGATAATGTCAGCACATAAAAATGTTTGCCACCCCACCACCACACTAGAATAGGGTCAGGATGTCACCAAAGGCACACTTTGCTCCTCCACTGCCCTTTTATGTTTTGATGTTGTACCGTCAACTGACTTAGTGGCACCAGGCAAACAAGCTAGCAAGCAGGCTCGACCAGCAGAAGTGCAACATTTGTTACTTTAGTAAGTGGACCTCTTTCTATGACTCTGTGGTGGTATCAGCCATTTTCTATGGAGTGGTCCCCTGGAGCAGCAGCATCTCGGCAGCAGACAGGAGGAAACTTGATAAACTTATGAAGAAGGCCAGCTCCACCCTGGGATGCCCTCTGGACTCAGTGCAGGTGGTGGGAGAGAGCAGGATGATGGACAAGCTGCTCATCTCTGCTGGTGCAGGAACCACACCCCCTGCAGGTCACTATCTCAGCACTGGGCAGCTCCTTCAGCAACAGACCGATACATCCTCAGTCTGTGAAGAAGAGGTATCGCAGGTCCTTCCTTCCTGCTGCTGTCAGACTTTACAACCAGCACTGCTCCCAATAGCCTATAGACCTCACCCTGTTCCCTGCACTGTGCAGTATGTCTGCACAAGGTCACTTCTGTTTCTGGTCAATTTCGTTAACACCCATATTTATTCCATATTTATTATCTGTATTTTAAATCTATGTATATAAAAAAACCAAAAAAACCCAAAAAAACTGCTGTTAATTTTGTGCGATACCATGTAAATATGTATATATGTCTATTTCTTACCTTTTTAATTTTATTGCTTATTTTTTACTATTATTCATGTTCTTGTAATATGTTTCTGTTTTTGCAATATTCTGTCGCTGCTGTGACAAACAAATTTCCCCGTCTGCGGGACATTAAAGGATTTCTGATTCTGATTCTGACAATGTTGTGCTTACAACTGACATCTAGACATCAAGAGCCACAAATTGGCAAAAGCTGGCATACGTGCTAGAAACATGCTCTGTTCCTAGAAACACATTGCAGACAATATTTGTTTACAATTATGCAGACTTGTAGAAGAAACTAGGAGGGGAACTGTGGGTCATGGTAATTTTACAGTATATGCCAGTGTGTTATAAAATCTGTTATTTATGCATTTGTATAAATCCTCACCAATTTAAAAACAAAGTATGCAGGGCTTCTCAAATACCCAGCCCTAGGCTACCACATTCATCCCAACAGCCAGTCAACATCCAAAAGTCCTACAGTAAACACACTAATGTCTTGCCTTCTAGTGCTTAGAGAGGATCAACTTATTCACCTGATAACTAATTTCACTTGATAACTTATTTAACATAATAACTTATAATTCTAATAACTTCTTTAAGTAATAAGTTTGAGAACCCTGGTACAGAACACAAGAGAATAAACATAACATTGCAGTAGTTTATTACAAAGTGCTCATTTGTATGGCAGACTTTGTAAGATTAGTAACATTGAGAACATTCATATTACAAAAATTAAGAGGTATTGCATTTCCATATTTGGAACAAACTGTCTCCAATACAGTCATTAGTGACAGGTTTTACTGAACTCATGAGCATAACATCAGATGCTGAATTAAAATACCATCTAGAACAGTGTAACAGTCTAGCTTGAAAACGAGTCTTTTGCATGTGAACAATAGAAAGTGGATGTGGAGAAAGAAAAGGGGGGAGAAAGACAGAGCGAACAGCGAGTACTTGACAGCAGTGTTTGGCTGGTCTCCTCAGTCACCGATGACGAGTGCTTATAAATAAATAAATAGATAAAATTAGCAACACAACATCTCTGGTAAAATATGAAAACAGGAAATACTAATGGAGGGAGAGAAAGAAACATAAAAATGAGGGGAGAGAAATGGGCCAGAGCAATAAACTGTTCCAAGGGAGAGAGAAAATGGTTAAAGACAGGATGAAAAATGCAAAGAGAAAAGCAAGAGACAGAAAGGAGAGAGGTTAGTTATAGTTCAGGGAGGGTTACCTCTGGAAAACTAGTGTGCAATAAAGTCATTGAAGTTAAATTAATGAATAATAAGATAATGACACATACATTTTACAATTTAAAAAAACTTTATGAAGGTCAGCAACACCTACAGCTAATTAAGCTCAAGCTAGCTACAGAGCTTGCTTCACCTATTTAGCAACCTGAACTAATGAAACAGACCTAATGAAATATCTGAAATGTCAACAGTTCAATAATTATACAGATAAATCAACACTGGACAACATTTTAGGAGATAAGCATAACTTCACCTGCTCTGTTGAATTCCACATGGACTTCTCTGGCAGTAATGATATCATGGAGCTGTGCTCTCCAAAGTCAAGTTCAGGAATAGCCAGTAAGTTTACATATTGTCACTCAAAAATGAGTAGTTTGAGGAGTGTGATCAGTAAAGAAGTGCTATCATCAAAATAGAAACATAAGCCTGCAATCATCAGTAAGTTGCTGATGGATAATGACTGGACTTGAGAAGGAATGATAGCACATGTCTCCACTGCTTGACAGAAAATACTGTTTTATGCTGTTAAATTACAGTTTCTTATTGGTAACCAAGCATTAACAGTTAATTTGCATGTTAGCATGAATATTTAACAGTATTTTACAATTATTTTAGAATACAGTAAGATACTCCTGTAATCCTCTGTAAATTTACAGCAATTCATTACAAATACTGTTTTATGTTGTTAAGTTAGTTATCTACTGTAATTGTCATAATTGTAATTAATGACTGATTTAACTGTTAATTTACATGGGAGGGATGAACATTTAACAGAATTTTACAATTATTATAAAATACAGTAGGATACTGTTGTAAATCCACTGTAAATATACAGTAATTTGTTACAGTGTATAATTATGATTTATCCATAACTGGCAAGTATCTGCAGTTTCATAATTTCCAACAGCTTAGAACAGTTTTGGCAAAGTATGGCAGTTGCCCTTCTGTTTGGCTGTTATGGGGCCTCTTAATTTTCTTCATTATTTTACCTTAAATAGAAACAGGTAACACCATTTGTATCATAATTAACTACATAACTGTTAGATGATATTAAATATTTGAAATAAATAATCATGGAAATGTTACAATAATTACATTAATGAATTACTACAAGTAATGGAGTTAAAAAAAACATTAACTAATAGTAGTTAGGTTTAGGGTTAACTAATAACCCTAGGGTTACCCTTAGGGTTCATACATTATTTGATAGTTAGTTGATAAATATGAATTGCATTGCTTTAAATACTTCAGAGACCTGCTTGCAGTTGTTGTTGTTTGTTACTCTATTGTCCTTTCTCGTTATTTCTGTGGTTACTCATTTAACTATTAATATTTCCACTTTACTACCCCCCACTCATCTATGTCCTGTGTTTATACGCTAATAAAAGTAAAAAAGATAACAAAAAACAGGGCTAAAGGATAAAACAAAATGATTTATCATGATTATTTCATTCAACACAAGGATTCCAACTACAATACCTAGATGAAATAGATACATCAAGTATCTGTAGTCAGCTGTGACCTGGAAGGCTGTTGGTTTGATGAACATTGAACCATCCTTGATATAGATACACATTTCAAATTGCTGCTGATGGTGGGTCAGATCATTGTGTGACAGTCTCAGCCATCAGTGTGCGAATGTGATGAGGGTTGTAAAGCTGGGGCCAGTAGAATAGTAAACAAGCACTATAGAGATGCAAGTCCATTTACCATTAAACCATAGAGCTGTGCCAAACCTTGATAAGTGAGTACAGTAGCTATGCATTCATAATCACACTATGACACGAACTATGATGCTGCTCTCTTCAAAGATTTCACACCAGGACATGTGTGCAGGCTTTCATTACAGTCACTACCCTACCAGGTTAATTGATTTGCCTGAATTTTCAGGCTGAAGGTTCACCTTTGAAACCTTGATTAATGTTGATATTGATGTTCTGAGCCTTTAGACAACCTGCAGTGCATTACCTTGAAGAACCACATGAGGGCCCCAGAAGCTTAGCTGTCACACATCTCAATTGATACACTGAAGCATTACAAAACTGTCCAGCTATCTGATTCTGTATCCTACAGACTTCTATTTAATGGCCCTTGGCAAAGAAAGCCTGCCTTCATATGCAAATCTGTGGATGACATGTTTTCCAGCATCATAATTTATAGTGGTGAATGGGTCTTTTGATTATAGGCCTGAAGAATTGCAAATAAGAATATGATTACATGTAAATCAAACATGTTTGCTCATTCATTGTAGAAATGTCAAATTAGACAGAGCAGAGGGCATAGGTTCCATCCTATAACAAAATTATTGTCTCAGGTGAGTATATAACTGTAAATATGAGTCTGCTAGGCAATTTTATATACCTTTAGGAGATGGGGTTAGGGTTAGGGACAGATTTCATGTCTTCAGTGTTCTGTCTGAGAATTTGGGAGTGGGGGGTGTTAATAATCCGGCTGATACTGATATTTTCTTTTGACCAAATATCTTAAAATAATATGGTTTAAAATAAAAACATTTTAAAATTAATGTATAATGTAATGCTTCAATATCCCCAACCACCCACCTACTCTTTGGATTTATATCCAGGCTGTGTGAAAAAGTAATCAAGTATATACTTAAGTGTGATGTTGACACCCAAGTTCCATATACATGTAAAAAAAAAAAAAAAAAATCTCGTCCTTGATGTGATCCCTGTGAACATAGGTTGCACAGCAGTAAATACTGAGACACTGACTCATAATTTAAATGAATATGTTGCATAATTTCCTGTATGCTGCCACATCCCAATTAAAATGTATGCAGAGAAATGTTTGAATGGCAACAATGCTATGCTTTATGAGGTAATCTTTCTATAAATATACAACAGATGAAGTAGATTTGAGTTGATAATTTATCATTTTCAAATTAGAAGGTAAGAAAAAAAATGTGTATTTGCTTGATACTTTATTTTGATGATTAATCAATTATCAGTTGCGGTTGCTATTTTTTTTTTATCAGACATTGTTTCAGCTGTATATGTATTTCTACAAAATAGTCATCTTGATTTTATTGTTGTCCTTAAACACACACTGTATGGGCTCAACTCTGAATTTAACATGTATTTACACCAGATTAGTCTAATGGAGGTACTTAGACCTTAGACAAACTTTGCTTTATCACATCTGCAAAATAATTTTTTTTTTTTTCTAAAATACTGAAAGTTAATGAAGCGCCAAGGACATCTTTTATGTGGGAGATGTGAAATGAAAAGGGTGTTTTGATGAGACGAGCCGTTACTAGACTAAATCACTTTCCTTTGTTCAGGATGTATGAGAATGTGTGAACACTTTTACTTTTAGGTAAATGATGCATTGGTCGTCAGACTCGTCAGACTGTAACTGTCTCATTATCTTGAGAAAGATTATAAAATTGATATATATATATAAGTCAGTTACAGCCATTCACTGTGACTGCTTCCATCTTTTCTTCATGTATGATTCCTTTCATCTCTCAGTAATACTGTTTTTTTTTTTTTCCTTTTTTCGCTTTGATCCATACAACCTGATGGAAAGATAGTTATTAAGAGTCTCACTGATGAAAGCCATCTTGTAAAATACTTTTCAGTGATGTTGCTGCAACTAAAATATACAAAATCATTAGAGATGAAGGGCTTAAATCATGTCATGCTTCATTTATTCATCAAGGTATTGATTGTTGCTTGTACTATAAGTGATTGCTCTGTTTTCATTCAGGATAACATGTTGCTCTATACCATTGTCAATTATTCTGCTTTGATGTCTGCCAGAAAATGACTGACCACCAATTGTATAACTTTAACATATGATAATGAATATATGTTCATGCACTTGTGCATCCTCAAAGCTTTTTGATTGTTGAGATATTGTGGCATCTTTTATGTGATGAATCTCTTTATCTTGACCACAGATTTAGACTTATTAGAATAAAATATGAGACAATATGGGTCTTAAACTGATTACACATGTTTAAATGATCACTGGAGTCCTGTCAGTCATTGTATTTGCCTCTTTCTCTAGATTTCCAGTGCAGCTCTGTTTGCTTAAGCCATACAAAATCTCCTCATTAACTGACTTACAGTTGATGTTTTGGATGCTACTATAGGCCTACTGCCTAACAAAGATCAGCCCTCTTAACGAATGCAGACAGATATCTTGATTTAATTGAACATCATAGAGCTTGCAAATTATTTAAAAAAAAAAAAAAAAAAAAAAAAAATATGTCAGTGCTTCATCCAGTCATCTCTGATACGGGTTCTTATCCACTAGGAGACTTTGCCAGTGTTTAATCCATCTTTGCTTGTAACTATTCTCTCATCATGTGTCATCTGCCAGTAAGTGCTTGAACCTCCTTTCAGTGTTATGTCTCCTCAGAATCTTGTTCCTTATGCTTTGTCTGTTTACTGTGTGGAGTCCGTTCTCCTTGTAGGTCTGTGTGGTTGAGAGGAGGTTTTACAGGTTGAGGTTGTACTTTCTTGTTGGCACCTGGAAGTTGTCTTGCTGGATATTCCTCATGCATGCTTGTGCATTAAGAAATATTTTCATTGTTGTCCTCCATGACATAACTTGACAGCTGTTAATTATGTCTATGCTGTGCAAAAGACATTATCCTTATTCATATTGTCATTTAAGGATAAAGGTTGTTGTTTATTGTAAATTTGCATGTTTGTGAAAAATATGTGATTCGAGAGCAATAAATCAAATAAACTAAATAAACTTTGCCCCATGCAACAGCACGTGCTAAACCATTGGCTTTTCATATGATTATAATGGATGTGGTTAATTTTGTATCAATCTTTAACTGAACAATCTCTTTAACAGTGGTATATCAAACTTAATTCATGTAAATAAACTGTAATTTCTCTGTATTCCAACTGTAACTAATCCATTTAATGCTAAGGACTGGAGCACACCAACTGACTTCATCAGATGAATCATTTGAGAGAGTGATGAAAGGTGAAGGGCCATTACATATTTCTCACTCCCAACATGCTAGCTTCTTAAAGGTTACTGTTCAACAACTGTACGCTTAATCAGTACAGCTCCTGACAGTAATAATCTGCTGCAATTTTTCAGTGCCCAATACAGTTAAGATGAGGTTAAACAGAGAGCAGCAGCATCACAGTCAAGCAAGCCGTGTTTCCAAACACTCCTAAAGATTTACCCTGATAAAAAAAGTCCATTTGTGTTCTGATAAATGGTGGACTGATTGGTGAGACAGAGAAGGAGAGAGAGAAAAAGAAAAAAAAATAAATACACGATTTATTTTCAAACCTTTTATGACGCTTTCCATTGTGCCCTCACGCTTTAGTCTCGATGCACACTACGACTGCCAGTAGGGACGTAACTGTTGCAGAGACACAAAGGAACTGCTCAAATTACACCTGTGACAATTACTTGGCAATCTGCTTTCTGCAGGACAAAGGAGTGTTATCTAAAACTACTCATAGAAAATGTAGAGAAAAAAAATCAAACACTGTTGAGGCTTTGCTGCAAGTTTCAGTCTGTCTGGTGTGTCAAACTTAAAATATTGTATTATCAACAGCAAATTAGTACAATTTTCTGTGTTTGAACACCCCCTCCACACAGACGGCTTACAGAAAATCCTCTAATTTGTGTCTGACATTGCTTTTACAGGGGAAAAAAGTATAATAATCTCATTAAAATCCTTAAAATGGTATCTTTTTCTTCTCCCCCATTAAAAAATCCAGAATTTATTAAAATGCAAATACACAAGTTTAACTGCTATACACAAGATGCCTCCTACATTACTGTAAAGTTATTCTGTACATTATCCAGTCTGTGCTCTAGAGGCTTTAAGTTTCCCCATTACACTTATGTATGCTGAATACTGGACCAGGATTGGCCTCCAAACATTTTGTGATGTGACAAATCATGCCGGAAGGTCTGTCTCCTAACACCAGATTTTCAACAAGCACAGAGAACATTTACACTTAAAGCAATACCTGTAAAAACAGCCTTCTGTCTCTGCACATTATGCTCAAACATTCTTTTCTACTGTTTTGCCTGGAGAGGGACATTAAGGCCAAAATTATTATGTGATGTCCATCAAAATAAATGATGAGTTATATATTCAAGCTTAATCATTCATTAAAAGTCTTGACTGCACATCATAATGTAATAAGACAATGTGCTTAGGCCTTAGTGAATTCCAGCAAGCTGACATTTGCAGCCTAAAACATCTAAACTCATGTATTACACGTTTTAAACCTGGAACAAATTAACTGATGTGGTTGAACTCAGGCGCTGACAGCCAGGTCTAAATGATGATGTTACTAACCCTAACAAGTAGAGAACCTTGTCGACCCAGCTGGAGAACTAGTGAAAATTAACTGATTTTATTGGGGCTACACTGAACTTCTCAGCATTTCTGGATAAGCCGAAAAGTTCAGTGAAGGGAAGCACTGGTCTGTCATCTGGTGGACAGCCATTTAAATTACCGCATATTGAAAAAACAATGTTGAGCGCTACCATACCTTAATGAATGAAGAAAAAAGTTCAAGGAAGTACAAGGAACATTTACATTTACTAAGTTACTGTTGTACAGAAAAATAGAGGCTTGAGCCACTGTAGTATCTGAATCCCGACAGTCCATGAGCCAATGTGTCAGGATGTGTGTGTGTGATTTACTTTTCAGAAACACATAGTTTATCTATAGTTATAGTCTAGACACCCATCAGTCAGCACACAAACTACATCTGCATTGTATACACCAATACAGCTCAAGGGAAGTCGAACAAAAACAAAAAAAAAAAAACAGACACAACAACTAATCACAATTAAGAGTTAAAACCTAACCCTAAGACTGCTTGTTTTCACGTCATTAGTAACTACAAGCATACGATATTTACAAGGCACCAAGAATTTTTAACTAAAGGGAAAAAATCTGGATAAAAATTCCACACTTGGAGTGAAAACCATCAGTGCTCAACAATTTCTGAGCTCAGCTGCAAGTGTAGCTCCCCACTGCAGATGGAAACAGGCTCTTTATTTAGAGAGTTCAAGAACAGCTTGCGCTCTTACTGTGGAATATAATCACCACATTTGTAAACGTAAAGCAGAGCTCTGAATGTAACCATTCATCTTGAGTTACCATGTTGTCGTTCAGACATCAAGGCTCTCCAAGGCCTGCACTCTCCACAGCAACCTACCTTCTATTAGAGGACCAAAAAGGCTTTGCCACAAAATGCCAAGTAGCCCTGGGTCCTGATAATGGGACCACAAAGAGCAAACTTATAGCAATTGCAGTAGGCATTAATAGTCATTTCTCCAGTTTGCTTTTACTGTGTTAATTGACTTTGTATGTGTGGCACAGTCATAGCAGAGGAGGAGGTAGTGTAAATAAACATACTGGTATCTCAGCAGGTGCTATAACAAAACTGTGACCATTTCCTCCCCTGAAATAACTTGAAGTTTCACCCCATCATTCTGTTCAGGAGCCTTGAGCAGTTTAGGTTTGATTTGATTTCCTGATACACATTTATCTCTAACCAGACATTAAATGTGTTCAGAGACCAACTCTAATTTCCGGTTTTCAAATACTAAACACTGGGCAGAGCAGAGTCACATTACAGCACAACACACTGTTCTCCATTTAAAGAATGTCACTGAAGCCTTGTTGTGTTAAAATGATGACTGTAATAGTGATGATAATGGTGGTGATTTACCATCGGCCTGTGATGAATTGGTCATTGCAAAACTCCATTAAATAATGCTCAGCTGATATGTTATTATCCTTCTTGGGTGGCTGGAACAAAATCTGAAGCAGCAATAATCCAACCTCCAACAGGAGAAAAGCAAACTCTTTGATTAGAGAACAAATTATGGACAAACTTCTGCATACTGATCTGTGTGTAATGTTTCCAATAGGTAATAGGTTGAATTACCCATTGGAAATAGGTATGTACTGTTGAAATGTTTCAAAACTTAAAGAATTACTTTGGTGAAGGTAAATATCAAAAAGTATGTTCAGATCAATAACTTGAAATCAAAGTATGTTGATTACCACTGGGGTTCACAGAGGCTCTGTGTTGGGGGCATTGTTGTTTAGTTTGTCTGGCTGCTATTTGTAAGCTTTTAGAAATACTGAACTGTTTTATTTGCAGATGACAAAATTGTATTTTGCTGCTGTTAGAACTGAGAACAACATTTGGATACAACAGAAACAAGAAACCTCAAACTCTTCAGGAGACTGTTTGATTTTAACAATCTACAGCTAACAAGTTTGAGATTGAATTAAATCAATAAGCTTTAGCACTCAAATAACAAATTCACAAAACAAACTTGAGATTAATGATGGATGTCTTGTGTTGACTTTCGTCATCATAGACCATTGGCATGTAGCTCCATGCATTACTTATTAGTTTCAAGGGTCAGGGTGATTTATTGGTCATTATACAACACAGGGTTGCATGATGACAACAAATTCTAACTCCCTCCAGCTGCACAAACATAGAACAAAGTAATTTCAACTGATTTTCAAAATAAAGCTTGCAAACAGTTCACATATTATGCGTTCACATGTGATATTATGACTTAGGATTATGACTGAACTACCAGCTTCAGTCATGTTGGTGGTACAGTGTCTTGTACCGGGGTGAATAGTGTCTCTGTCTCTGCTCTGTGTAACTTCAGTGAGAAGGAAGGATCTCAGGGTTGAATACATGTTTACTTCAACATACAAGTTTTCGACATCACATTTTCATGATGTTGTGAGTTCTGTTGTAGCCAGCACCTACATTATGTCTGACAAACTGTTACATTAGTGTTCACCTGTGGTCACTGGCCAGGTGTAAAGCTTTGTATGGCACACAAATTACACTAAAAACAGGACATGACCAGCAATAAAAGCAGCACAAATCACAGTGCAGCAAAGACAAAAGATACAACAACAAGCAAACACGAGCATGTCACAAGCACAGACATGACATGTAATTTACTGAACAGTTAAGGTTGAGAGTCTCTTATTATGTACAACTTAGGCCAAAAATAACTATTATCTGACAATGTATTAGAACCCTTTGCAGACCACTGTGAAATCTTTAAGAAAAAAAGAAAAATCCATCTCAGTAGCCCGAGACTGGATAAGAAAGATGTCAAAACTATTAGTACACATGTTTGAGTCAGACTTTCAAATGGCGTATAGCAAATTTTAATAAAGGTCCCCTGATGTGGCCATAATATTATTAAGCTATCCTTTCCGTTAAGAAATTAAGAGCCACGTGTTATTATCTTAAAAGAATATATTTCACGTTATTTACTGGGACCACTGCAGTCTTACATCATGATGCTGGCTTACTTGAGCCAATGGTAGAGCTTTCTATCAGCAAATGAGCATTACACCATCACTAATTATACGTGAGTGTAGAACACATGGAAAGTCTGCTTGTTTAAATGTAAAAGGGCTAACTCAAAACAACAACAACAACAAAAACCTGTTCTGAGAAGCTACAGTTTGCTGTTAGGCTACGCTTGCGAATGATGAAATCACTGTACCATAGTACCTTGTTGCTGTTACTGAAGCTGCCATTAGCTTGGTCCATTGCAGACATCTTCCTGCTCTGCTGTATGTAACTCACTGTCATTATGCTTGTGTTTCAAATACCACATATTGTATCATCCCCCGGTGCATTCACCTGATTTCTATTTTACTGATTTTTAAGTTACTGTCTTTACAGACTCTCCAAAGACAGCTATTTTAAGTAAACACAATGAACAAGGTCAGACAAACCAAGTGTAGCAGCCTTAGTGATACCAGCTAAAGACTGTCTTTTTTCATAATTGGTCTGTCTTGTGACATCACTGGAAGACACTCATCAGCACACCTTCCTTAAGACTGTTCAGCATAATGGCTGCTTGTGGAGTTAGCCAACAAATTAGTGTCGGGATGCCCCATTTTAATACTGTAAATTTCAATTTCATAAAGTGTTTAAAGCAGCAAAATTGTTTCATCTGTGATAAGAGCCTAAAGGATCCCTTTCTGGGACAATGATAGACCCTTTTGTTATGCGTGATCGGAGCTGGAACCAGTCACTTAATGCATGAGACCCGTGCTACTGAGAACTCCGAAACCGATTCTCTTTGGAACAGTAACAAATAATAGGGTGGCTGTTTCTTCTGTCTGATATACAATTCACAATTTCCACATGCCTCTCACTGCAACGTACTTTTGGTTGGAGTGCATCATTAACTGGTGTAACGGGCTGGTGTAATTAAGACTGTGCATTCTAATTCAACTGGGCTGCAAACTCAAATTCCATAAATACTTTAATTCTCATCACTTGAAACAGTGTGAGTGGATAACCATGGGAAAATGTGTGTTACATGCTGCTTTACAGTATACATGCAGTATTCTTTGCACAGTGCGTTGTGATATTTTGGGCACCCAACGCATCAGTCTTTTCTACTCCTCGGCCATTGTGTGCTGGTGAGAGGCCAAGACGCTGCATCCTCAATCTATTTCCCAGGCTAGGGCTCTGCACCACAGCTTGAGAAGTCCAGAGCCCCTTTAGTTGTTCCCATTCTAGCCTCCTTTTTACCTCCCTCAAACAATGGATCCCACCGCACTCTAAGCAGCAGCAGCCCCCCAAACATTCAGTGAATAAAGTTAGTCCAACATGCAGCCCTTAAACCCACCCCCAGACTGCTGCCCGGCAGCCACACTCGCAGAATTGTTTGTTAATAGTCCAATTAGATAATTGCCATCTTTCATTCCTTTTCCTCTCTGTTTCCCATAAAGACATGAATGGCACTCAGGGAGGGGGGCAGCTTGAAGGGGGCTTCTGGCCAGCTAAGGTGACAAGAAGGGCAAGAGAATGCTCCTTGCACTAGGCCACAGGTTTGAATTGAATCATTGTGACCTAATCAATGGTCTTATTGGATTACTGCCCACTGCTGTGTTCAGAGATATTGTTGCACTAACAATGAAAATAGCTTAGAGTTGGTAGTTGGGTGGGTGGGTAGTGGGCTGGAAGGAGAGTGGTAGAGAGAGGTAGGGGGCCATTCCAGAGGTATGTGTGAGTGAGAGAGTGTAGGTAGCCTAAGCACTAATGACAAGTTTTGTTCCCCTTTTTTGTCTTTTTAAAATGCACAGGTTAAGATTATGAGAGTTGAAGGTGGCTTCTTGGGTGCAATCATTTGAATACTGAAGAATGTGGCATTAGCAGCCAGGACCTAACTGGGCTGCTCTGCGAATGAACAAAGGACGACACAGGAAACGTTGACACGATTCCAGTTAAAGCAGAGCACGGCGTTGCTGCAGTGCATAAACTGGCTGGGTCATTGCCTTCAAAATTTCTGATCGACATGGATTTGTTCATTATTCTATTAACTGTTCTCTCTCTCGCTCCCTCTCTCTGACTCTTTCCCAGTGGTTCTCGCCTACAACAGCATAGTGGTTAGATTTGCACATTGCAGAATTCCGTTGATTGGTGAGAGAGCCAAATGGAAAAATGGAATCAAAGTTTGCTAACATGCAGCAGCAATCAGATGCGCTGTGAAAAGTCGGGGGAGGGGGCAAATGTCTGGCTCTCTTCTGCGACTGAAGAATGAAGCAACTGGGAACTTTTTGCGGGTCTGGAAGAGTCGTACCCCTGTGATTGTGTCCGTTCATGTGGGGTTCAGAGAGGCTTGCTTACGAGACAAGACCAATCATTTGTCTTGATTCTCTGGGCTGCGAGCAGGCAAACTAAGGGGGACAGGATGAGCAAACCCCTTTATCAAAACCTGATCTATTTCCCAAAACAATTTAGTGTATTCATGAGGTTACGCAAATGTGCAGGCAGCAAAATTACCGTAATCAATTGAAACAGCGAGTGCACATCCATGGCTCTGATTATTTGGAGATCATCTATCAGCCTGATGTCTATGTAACAAGGAAAGGGGGGTATTGAATTACTTTTGAGTTTCACTGAGAAGTCCATGATCATTGGGCAAGGGAGTTTGGCCAGTGATAATAGGGATCCTTGGTTGGGCGACAAGTATTTCACCAAACCTTAGATTGCCGACCCTTGCCTGCTGAAACGTGCTGTTTTGAAAGTAAACCGACACTGTCCACACAATCTGGTGCGTCGTGTTCTCCGCAATCTCCTTTTTTTTCACCTGACAAAGGAAAAAAAGAGGCGGACAAGCTGCAGGTCCAAGAGGATAAACTGAGCATGGAGGTCAGGTACAACCAAGAGACAGAAGGGATGGGGCTGAAGAACGGACTTAAGAAGGCGAAAGATGACAAAGATTCCCAGGAGAGCTTGTCCAAAAGCTTCCTCAAGGAGCAACAGGACTCCTTTTCCCCCTCCGGGACCGTTGAAAACTGCGAGAAGAACAGAGGAGGCACGGGGGACCCGGACTACTGTCGGAGAATACTAGTCCGAGGTAAGGCTTTATTTCTATTTTTTTTTCTTTTTGTTTGTTTTGTTTGAGATCTGCTTGAGTGAGAATATCTGTTAGATTTGTTTTAAAAATCAGGAATATTTATGGAGTCCACTTATAGGAAAGGCGATCACCTCTGAGGATTTGTGGGACTTCAGTACATTACAGTATCGGGAAATAGAAATGTAATAGAACAAAGTTATTGGTCCTGAAAATTATCTTATTGTTATCAAATAAATACATCTTTAATTTAGACCATATTATGTAGCCACAGGGACATCTTCAGCCTGTAAACACGATGACAAGTTAAATCTTTCTTCAGATTCCACAGTTGCATAATGTTAATATTAAATTCGATAGCACTAAATTATTCAAACATGGTTAATGGGCAAATTTTATTGTGTCCAAGGTCATGTATTTAAGGAGAATGGCTTTTCAAGGGTTTATATTTTATATAATGCATTACACTTTATCAGTATGACTTCATGATATGATATTTAAATTAGGAATATTTAAACAGTGAACAGGAGGAAAGAGTTTGTTTTTATAGATATTTCTTGTGAAATAAAAATCATTTAAAATTGTGTGTATGGTTGTCAGTTGAGTCATGAATATAAAAGCTTAGTGCCTAAAATACCACTATCTAAAATATAATGTTGATAAAAGTTTTCTGTTGAAATATTAATTGGATGTCAATTGTTTTATATTTGTTTGTTAATAATATAATGATTTATTAATTCTTACAGCATTGAAATAATTTTGCTTGTGCATGAATATATAGTCAGTGTAATGCTGGCTTTAAAAAAAGTGAGAGCAGACATCTTTTTTTTTTAAAATAGAATTAAAAATAGTTATATCCATTGTTGTAATCATTTTTGTGGTAGCGCATGGATTACATGAGTTAACTGAAATGGAACAAAAAAAAAATCTGTAAATATTCATTTGATATGTTGTGTCATTTTCCCTTATCAAGTGTAACATGTTCACATGTGATATTAAAACATCTCCACTGAATTCATAGCAAATACCAGAATAACAGATTTTCTGTTTTGTTTTTTTTTCCTGGGATTAATCTGGATTGATATTTTTTCTAATTCTAGAATTTTAGACCATATTATATAACCACAGGGATCTCTTCAGTCTGTAAACACTATGACAAGTTAATTTTTTCTTCAGATTCCACACTGTTAATATTACATTTGATAGCACTAGATTATTCAAACATGTTTCATGAGTTAACTCATAGATGTAATCTGTGTAACAACAACAACAACAATAGTAATAGTTCATGCGATTACCCAGGTAGTACCAGTCTATGAAAAAAATATGACAATCCTCTTTGCCTCAGCATTGTTATATAAAGTGCTCATTGTTGCAGATGCTAAAGGCTCTATTCGGGAAATCATCCTGCCAAAGGGTTTGGATTTGGACCGGCCTAAGCGAACCCGCACCTCTTTTACTGCAGAACAACTCTACCGATTAGAGATGGAGTTTCAGAGGTGCCAGTATGTGGTGGGGAGGGAACGGACTGAACTGGCCCGCCAGCTCAATCTGTCTGAAACTCAGGTATGTGTGCATTGAACTTGTATTTGCTAGATAATTTTTTTTTTTAAAAAGTAAAAAAAAAAAGAGAAAGTAAAAAAAAAAGTAGACATTGTTGTTTTAAGTGGAAACAGGAATAAATTGCAGTGTGAATTTTATGTAATTTACTTTTTAAACTAAATACTTGGTATAAAATACCATTTTGTCTCAAGATAATCATGTTACGATCTGTTAGGACCACTTGCTTTGTTACAGCAGCTACATAAACCCAAATGAATTATTAGATAAATTTTTATAATATGATAAAACTAATATAATAATTATTTTGTAAAATCAGACACAAATGCAGTTGTTTTAGACAAAAAGGTATTTGTTTTCCTTTAAAAGTATAATCTTTTTTTTTTTTTGTCCATATATTTTAGAGACGTATACTTATATAATCACACAATCTGTTGAGATGAAAAAAACAATTATGTGTTTATCATTATGGAAACCATAGGTGTGTTTACATGGTATCATTGATTATTAAAAACTTGTACCTGTTGTATGAGTTTTAGTATTCATAGACAAGTCCATTAATTTCGAAGTGCTGACTGGTTTTCATTTAGTAATTTGAATATGCCGGGTGGTCCACTGGTTTACGTTTAATCAGAATTGTACCTGGAATTTCCAGCAGAAATATTTCTATTTGTATGAATACCTTTAAAAATTGAATCAGTTGGCCTTTTGAAAAAAATCCATTGTGGCTTAGTGTCTTATATAGAGTTCTGTGTTATTGCCTGGCACTACAAAAATTTTAGCTGCTATTCAAAAGAGTGCAGATGCCCTCCTCATGTTGTATGTGTGGGGTCAGCAGTGGGTCATGCAGTGTCCGCTCAGGGTGAGCTGCATCGGAAATTTGTGTTTGACGCCACATTCCAAAGCAAGTCACCGTGTGATCTATGTGCATTTTCAGTTCAAGTTTCATTCATCTTTTTATTTATATCTGAAAATGTGCAACACTGCTAACGGTGCCATTGGCTTGGTCTTCTGTGCTAATGTGTTGTGGCTTTCATTGGGACTCTTGCACACCTCCACTCAAGGTCAACCTTTTCTAGCAAAACAACACAGCCAACAACTTTGATCTGTTTGTTGATGTGCAACAAGGTCACTCTTCTTCTGTCAACGGCTATGTAAATCTGACTTGTTTATTTGCTTTAACTTTTTACATTTGAAATGTTTTAATATTTCTCTTTTTTATTTGATCAACACAAATGCAGCTTTTCTTTTTCACGTAAATTCAAAACAAGTTAATTAAGAGTCTGAAGATGTTGTTTTATTCACATAAATGTAATATACGGTGCCACCTTTGCTCCCTATTTAGGGAGGACAAAGGCTTCAGGATTTTCTTCTAGTATCTGCTTCTTGTCCTGATGAAAGTCCTTTTAATAACATGGTGAAATTAAGATTTTGGTCCCTGGCACTCACAGGTTGTTACATTAAGTCCATTTACTGTGTGCACACCCAATCATCTTTGTCTGAGCTACCAGCTTCATGTAGGCCTGGTTCTTTTCTTCGCACTGAAAATGTAACCTCTAAAATGAACAAGATGTTCCTTCTGGGCAAACAAAATATTGGCTTTGAGCAGCAGGGCTTCTTCTCTGGGCATGAAATGGTTCTTAACAGTTTGTGAAGAGTTAAACCAGTGACTGAAGCGAAGAAATGAAAAATTCAAAGGTGATTGGACTAGCCATAGGGAAGAGCTGGAGGCTTGTTGTTGGTTGGTATGTGTACATTTTGTCCTACATGAAAGCAGTCTGATGTGATTACGTTGACTTACGGCTAATTCAGAGAAAAACCTGTGTTTGTTTTAGTTTTTAAATTATTCAATACAAAACAAATGATTTTGAAACATAACAACTGATATAAAGGTATAACTAAATGGGTCTGTTGATAAATGACTGAATTGAGCTTGTTAAATTCCAAGGTTGGTGCTTTGCTACAATAATATAAGGTCTGATTATATTTCTGTCCTTAAGAATGAGAATCCCTCTTGATCTTGGATATTATTCTGTAGATGTTACCCACAAAATATCATAATAGTCGGTAACATTAGTAACATTTCTGTAACAAATGTTGCAACAATAATATCTTTATTTCAAATAAAGAGCCAAATTGAAAATCTTGATATTTTCAGAAACTACTCAAATAACCAATCAGAGGGATTATTTTCCCAGACATTATTGTGACAGGCTTCTTACAAAAATGGCTACTTCAAATTTTGGGTTTCCAAATTTCTATTGTCTATTCTGTGAACCTCTGGAAGCTAAATCCACATTTTCAGGGTCAGAAAACACAATGTTGATCATTAAAGGAAGGTGTAGGTTATTTAACGCACAGTCAATGGTGGCCATTTTGTATTTTGATGTATAGATAATGAAAATGTGTCAAATGTGTAGTTATAGCTATTGTAGAGTGAAGACCTCAGGCTGTCATTTGATTTCCAAACAAATAATTAGTAGTTTGGTCTCTAACATTTCAGAAGCTGTAAACAATCACAAGCTCTCAGAACCGGAGGTGACTGCTTTACGTTGGTGAAAAAAAAAAATATCAGTTTACTTTGATGTAATGCAAACAGAGTTTGATTAATAATTGACTCAGACAATCAAATAATTAGCAGAATTAATTTGGGATTCATTTTTTGTCAGTATCAACTAAGAATAAAATTAAAATTAGAATTAAATAAACATATCTTACCACAAGTATGCAACATATCATTTACAATCAAGAAGCAATTACACAAATAAATTAATACAGATATTATCTGGTTCATACATGAACCAATTGTAGCATAACGCAGTGGTTCGTACAACAGTTACCAAATGAGTTTTAATGTCAGTACACAGGTGCACATTTTATACATTAAAAAACAATTTTACATTAGTACATGAAACTAAACATACAGCAGGCATTAGATATGTTTTAGCTGATATAATTATCATGATCATGAATTATCAGATATTGGCTTTCCCTTTGGTCTGGCTGGGCAGAAAAATTGTGTGTGTGTGTGTGTGTGTGTGTGTGTGTGTGTGTGTGTGTGTGTGTGTGTGTGTGTGTGTGTGTGTGTGTGTGTGCGTGTGTGTGTGTGTGTGTTATAATCTCATACCTTCAGCTAACGTGAATTTCTTATTTCTATCCTATCAACATAAGATTGGTGGCGGTAATTTTCTCCAAGTAATATCATTTTATATCCCATACAGGCAAAGATACATGAACTATATATTACACATTACGTTTTCACATGTGTCTCTATCTATCCAGGCTCCATCTCATGTCTTTGTTCCCCTCCAGGTGAAGGTCTGGTTCCAGAACCGCCGGACTAAGCAAAAGAAGGACCAGGGGAAAGACTCTGAGCTGCGTTCAGTGGTTTCAGAAACAGCGGCGACCTGCAGTGTCCTAAGGCTGCTGGAGCAGGGTCGGCTGCTGACACCTCCGGGCCTGCCGGGCCTTCTGCCCCACTGTGGCAGTGGCACACTGGGCTCTGCTCTTCGCCCTCCCTCCATTGCCATGGCTAGCAATGGCAATAGTAGCAGCAGCAGCAGTGGCGGCAGCACTGGCACTGCAGGTGGCAGCCCTCCTCTACCCGTCGTCACAAGCTCAGGAACAGTTGCGGGCCTGCAGAGCTCACCAGCAGCTCACAGTCTCTTCAGCTTTCCCATGCCCTCCTTACTCAGTGGTGTTGCCACCCGCATTTCCTCCAACCCCCTGTCCATGGCTGGCTCGCTCGCTGGCAACCTGCAGGAACTCTCAGCTCGCTACCTGAGCTCCTCTGCTTTTGAGCCTTACTCGCGGACCAATGGCAAAGAATCCATGGACAAGAAAATTTTGGAATGATGTTTTAGATGGATTCCTATTTCCTCTGGATACATTCTGATTGTTTTCTTGGCTTTTACTGTCCATGTTGGGTTTTACTCATTCTGTTTCGTCAGTCTGTGTCATGTTCTGTAGCAGTTCATGTGTTCCAGTTGCACATGTGGCACCTTGTACCAGGAAGAAAAAAAGACCTATACAAGCTCCTCTAACAAAGACAGGGTGGCAGTGGAAATTTTTTGCACACAATGTTCATATAGGATTTTGTTACAGAGATTTAGAGAGACGCTTTTTGGAGATTACTGATATTGTTCATGTTTCTGTGAAACAAATGTCCTTTCTGTTGCTCCAAAATAACTATTTATGTAGGGGCCCATAAAAAAATGGTTTCTTCATACCACATAAGCTCTAACGCTGAAAGAGAGTGGTACATAGTGTATAGCAGGAAAGCAAGTATAGAATTGGTGACAAAAAGTGTAAATTGATGCTAACTTTCTTAATTGTGTTTCACTATGTGATAGTGTGGGGTAGGTGCATGTCATTGCATTGAGTGGGGGGGGGGCGGAGAAAGTGAGTTCTCAAACACCTGAGCAGCAGTTTGTGAGAGCCAATCAGCAAAAAAAAGGGGGAAAAAAGAATAAAATCATTTTGAAAAATAATAAAATGCAACATGATGAATGAACAAGAAAAAATCCAATTTTCTACAAAGAACTGGGCTAAAAAAAAGCCTGTCTGGAGGTCAGTGCAAGGCCAGTGTCGGCACATATGACGCTTGGATGCAATTTGCTTATGCAGATGCCGAAGAAAAATTCAGCTTACAAAAAGGTCTTTGTAAAATGTTTTGTATAATAGTTGGACCAAACCAAAACACGATCTGAGAAGTTTTTGTCATACAGTGAGATGGTTCCATTGTTCAGTGCTGGTTTCTCTATTTTTATTTTCTATTTTTATTTCATTCTATTTTTATTTTTTTTAGATTAACATTGTTTGATTCAACAACACAAGTCTTTACTTTGCTTCATTTTTGGTCCTTGAGATGCTGTAACTGTTTTGTTCTTGTCTGTGATTTTAACCACTGTGAGTTCTCAGAGTTTGGGTGTACAGTTTCTTTTACATGCTGTAGCTAAGTGCAGGAATTACTTGCTGAAAGGGGGGGTTCTGAAGAAAAGCTTTTCAGCTGTAGTAAGCCGCATGCTTTGTTGAACACTACAAGGTAACAGGTTTTTCAATCATGAAGACAATATAACAACCTTTCCTTCCAGTGTGAAATTTCTCAAATCCACAGCCTGCATAAAAGATTTAGGTGACAGAAGCATGAAGATTGAGACTGAATGGAATTGTTGTGGTATGAAAGAAAATGTACTTTGAAATTGTTATTCTATTGTAAATTATTCACTTCTGTAATTAATAGATTATTAGTATATCTGGAAATAATGAATGAATGTATTAGTGGGGTTGAGGGATCAATCAAAAGCTCTTTGGTGCTGTCGTTGTGAAATATCTTGAAACGTGTTAAATGTGTGGTACAAATGTGCATATATATTATGTATAAGGCTACAGACAAAGACAAGTGTGTTTTTATTTTTATTTTTTTTCCATACATGTTGCTATGAATCAAGTTGTGATAAATTTCATGACTGTTATACCTCATAAACCACTGCCTGATGTGTATGCTCCTGAAAGCTGGTTTTCACTACTTTTGGCAATATGACTTTTAAAGCAATTGTGTGGAATGATACATTGAACTTCTGATCAAAAGTCAAACTAAAAATAGCAGCATAACAAATTGAAATGAGAAGTATCAAACATTACGTTATAGCACATGCATATGTTTTGCAAGTGCTTTCACAGCACAGCCTGCGTGGAGAAAACCATGTCTGAACAAGTGACTGTGATCCCTGTGTGCATAACTGCTATCTTTGCTCTCCTTCCTGCTTGCTCAAGAGTCATTTTTTCCTTTCTGCAGTAAGTGGGTGGAGCCAGTCACCTTTGTGTCCCTAAATATAATCAGCTAGCTGCACAAGTTGTACAGTTTCACATCAAATTCTGTAATCAATAAGAGTCCAAATGTAATCCAAATGAGAAGTTAAGTTGTGCTGTGATGACAGAAAAGTTAAGGTTAGGGAAAGAGTTCAGTAAGATTAACAATCTACTGTCCCAGCAACCGCTGTTTAAAGAATGGAAAACGTGAATTTTCAGTTTCTGACACCAGTCAGTTTGCAGACAACCTATTACACAAGCAATGTCTCCAAAACCTTAAAAAGCTAACAAACTATGATGACGCATCGTTCAATCTGTGACATCAGCACCGAGGAGAAGGCGAGAGAAGGGCTTCAAGATGTATGTTTTCAATTGTATCTGTGATTATGAAGGTAAGTTAATTAAAGTTAATTAAATAGCTAACTTGGCTTAGCTGGAAATTTTTAACAGTGATTTGACTACAGTGGTCAAGTTTGAAGTGTGTTGAACATAAGGTGATATTGTCTACAGCATCAAACTACAATGGCACCCAGTAGTGCGCATACCCTTACGTAGTCCCATTTAATGCAATCAAACTTGATCCACATCAAATAAAGTATATTTAAATCTGCCAAATCTGTATGTGGTTTTTATTTGGATCTGCACCTGCATTAAACAGTACTCACACATACGTTAATACACCCAATTTCTTTCATCATGATACATGCATTAAACCCTGAGAAACAATAATTTACTATAGTGCTCTCATAAAGGAAAAAACATTTCTGGATCCTTTATCCAGCTTGCACCAAAAGTAATGGTGTCTATTCTGAATCGAGACACATCTTCCATCTAAGTTTAGTGGAAATTTGTTTAGAAGGCTTTGTGTAATCCTGCTGACAAACCAATCAACAAACAAATGGACCTGCGTAAGAGCACAACATCCTTGGCTAAGGGAATAGGGATCACCAGACAGGGAGAGGGCGCGCCCAAGCTGACTGCCATACATTTTTTGTCACATAAAGTTAGATTCATATTTATGCCCGAACTCTTCAAAGTCCCGTTGAAATAACTGTGTAAGTGTACTTTCACATTGGTCTTGCTTCATTTCTCATTTACATGCCAGTATTAGGCCCAACAGTGTCAAAAAAATTTCTAAGTATTTTTAGAGTTTGGCATGATAAAAATATTGATAACTCATCCTGCACTCAAGGCAGATGTTCATTTTTCATCCAATAAACACTTTCTTTATTTTGTGACATGTCATGGATGTGTTAAAAGAAGGGGGTCCCTGGACCTCACAAAAACACAACTTTAGATCTTTTTCTTTAGTCTTTTGGGTCAAACTGGGTCTAGTTTTATGGAGAAAATGTTCTCCATATGTTTGTGTGTGTGTGTTTGTTTGTGTGTGTGTGTGTGACGTAAAACTATTCATTTTAAAAAGTGGCAAAAATGTTGCCATGTGTTAGCTTTAAAATGTTTGTCAAGGGTTCAGATTTGCCCTTTCACGGCACGGTCACCAATATTTAGGGCCTGAGCAGGGAAGCCTGCAAGGTCCTTATTGTTTTTCCAAGAACCACTTTTTTGTCCCATATGATCACATTTTTCACTGCCTGAACATACCCCAAAACATACCAAACTTGGAATATAAATCACACCTGGTTAAATATGTTTAATCTATTGTCATCATGAATTTCTACCACTAGGTGGCGCTATAATCAAGGAAAGTATGTTTTAGCTTATAACTCCCATATATTTTATAGCACATTCAAAAACCTTATATCAATGCATTCCCTGAATTGTGATGAACATCATGATATAGGCCAGGCCCATTTCTGCATCTGTTTTTTTTTTGTTTTTTTTTCTGCAAATTTGTGCTGTTTAAATTGAAGGATTTTATACCTCAACATCGCTTGCTCGGATTAAGATGAAACTTGGTAGATTTATTGACAATGTCTCCTGATGATAGCTGATGAAAGGTGTTACCAGGGGACTCTATAGTGCCCCCTGGAATATTAACAAACCAAGCCCCGCCTCCTACATGCACATACATGAACAAAATTCGGTATGCATATGTATCATCACCAGATGCACAAATAACATCCACTGTATGAAACTGTCACTCCAACAGGAAGTCCGCCATTCTGATTCCATCAAACCTGGTGGCTGTGGTGGTGTGGCCAATTTAGATTCTTCCCCATAAAACATCAATTTTTTACAAATTAAACATACAATTTCCCATCTCCACCAAAGTGCTCACATATGTAGAGGGTGTTAGCCTGAATATGTCTATGCATCAATACTAGGGGTGGAACGGTTCACAAACTCCACAGTTCATATCACGGTTTTGTGGTTACGGTTTTCGGTTCGGTTCAGTATACACTGATCATTAGGAAAATCAATTATGTCTTGTAAAACTGAAAGAATGAGGCAGTCTGACATTTTATACATCATTGTGAAGGTCTTGGGTTAAAAGTAGGTAGATTCTGGTACTGTAAGAGAGGTGATATTGCTAGCTCCAACATGCTTTTCATTTATTTGGCAGAGTAAGTTATCTTTAACAAATGCTAAGAACAAATAGTTATTCTCTGTCACTAATGTAACGTAATGGGCAGTCACAGTTAGGAAACTTTCAGCAGCCCTGGAGGTCCATCCATCACTAGTAAGCACTACATAGGCTGTCAGACAGCTCTTTAACAACTCCTCGTCGGTGCAGGGAGGAGAAGTTGTCCTGTCTACTCTCTCTCTTTCCAACTTGCGCTGCCAGTTGTCTCACCGGGATGATATCTTCTCAGATGAGCTGACATGTTAGTTGTGTTTCTGTTGGCATAAACAACATGTGTGGCACAATGCTTGCACACTGTCACACTTTTGTCAACAACTTTCAAACCACCGTCATCGTAGGTCACTCTAAATGCAAAGTGGTCCCATACAGCAGACCTACACAGTGCTGCTGGTGCATCTTCTAGCACCGACTCTTTTCCACTTGTCATGCCCACAAACGTCTCCACAACTGACCCAAAGATACTCTATTACTATCTGCTACACCACTTCGCGTCTTCTTCTTATTAAGGGGCGATTGGCATCCAGCTCAGTGCCGCCAACTGCTGCTCTGGAGTGTACACGCTTCACCTTGTCAGCAAATGAGAAAAAGAAGTTGCGCTTGCCTATGAACTGAACGGTACACATGCGCCCCGAACCGTGACAAGCGTACCACAAGGGACAGATTTTTTTGATGAACTGTTCCACCCCTAATCAATACTCTATCATATCCATAGCACCACCCACTTGACACAGGAAGTCAGAAAAACATCATCTGATTCACATGATATTCACTGCCTGTTTTCTCCACATCATACACTACAACATGACATGCAGGTAACAGGTGAGAACACTCTCCAACAGATCTTCAGTCCGACCTGCATGAACTGTGAGGACCCATTCATCGCTGCTTGCTGCTTTAATCTATATGTTATTTCTTCACATGCTTTCTACAGTTGATGGAAAGAAGTTACCACTTTTGTCCGGCCAATGGCAACACCTTCTTTGCTGTTGGGGTATTACCAGTAGTCAAGTCACACCAATCGAGACCAAGACACCGAGTACAGAGAGTACCAATCCCGAGACTAGGCCAAGACATTTGGAGGTTGAGACCGAGACAAGACTCAGACCTTTCCTTTGAAACAATGTGTGTTATTCCATTAATTTTGCCTGATTTATATTTTACCCAGAATGAAATAAGTTACCGGTCCCCCTATTCAAAAAGTGAGGGTGTGTTCCAACTACCGGGGGATACACTCCTCAGCCTCCCTGGGAAAGTCTATTCCAGGGTACTGGAGAGGAGAATTCGGTCGATGGTTGAACCTCTGATTCAGGAGGAACAATGCGGTTTTCGTCCTGGCTGCGGAACACTGGACCAGCTCTATACCCTCCACAGGGTGCTCGAGGGTTCATGGGAGTTTGCCGAACCAGTTCACATGTGGTTTGTGGACTTGAAGAAAGCATTCAACCATGTCCCTCGTGGCATACTGTGGGAGGAGCGCCGGGAGTGCAGGGTTTGAGGCCCTCTACTAAGTGCTGTACAGTCCCTGTACGAACAGAGCAGGAACTTGGTTCGCATTGCCGGCAGTAAGTCAGACCTGATCTCAATATATGTTGGACACCAGCAGGGCTGCCCTTTGTCACCGGTTCTGTTCAGTATTTCTATGGACAGAATTTCTAGGGGCAGCCACGGGCCAGAGGAGGTCTGGTTTGGGAGCCGCTGGATTTCATCTCTGCTTTTCGCGGATGATGTGGTCTTGTTGGCTCCTTCGAGCCAGGACCTCCAGCATGTCCTGGTTTGGTTTGCAGCCGAGTGTGAAGCAGCTGGGATGAGAATCAGCACATCCAAGTCCGAGGCCATGGTTCTCGAGTGGAAAAAGGTGTTTTTTTTGAGAGTGCCTTTTTACTCTTACAACCAGTAACATTTAGTTTTTGAACAAAAATAGCAAACTTACATTTAAAATCTTAACTTTCAGAAAAAAACAATCTCTGAAAAAACGTAAACTTTACTGAAAATAATCATGTCGCATCTGCTACAGGTTTTATTCCGCCCTCCGCACAGCATCATATCATAAATGTATAAAGAGAACAAGATTCATAGCGGGAATGTTTCAGAAGCACAGCCTTTTGCCTGCCTGACTTTGATGATCTGGTAATTGTTCATTTTTATACAATCAGGAGTCTGCACAGTGTGTTTTATTTTGAAAATTGGCTGGATGGATTGGTATGCTGTTCCTGTGTCTCTGACTGCCTGTTGGCACAATCTGCTCTGTGCAGCTAGTTGCAGCTTTCATGAAAAATAAACCAGGCAGACAGATTGCAAAGCAGCCATGCTCGGCTTGGAGACTGATATCAGGTTAACAAGGGGGATGCTTTTTGGTAATTTTGCTAACAAGGGGGATGGCATCCCCCCTCAGATCGCCTACTGCTTATGAGTTCACAGAGTTGCTTTCCTCCTGACATCTCCATACTCAGTGTGCAGGGGAGCATGTCAGTCACTCTCACACTGACACCGGGCAGGTAGAAGCTGTAGCTGGGGGAAATCTTTACACTACCAATGATTTGAAGTTATGAGCTGTGTTTCCTTTGTCACTCTTATCAGTAAGGCATGGACAAAAAGCCTATCAGCGGTGGTCTTGACCGGTCTCGTTCAAAAAACCAGAGTCCACCCAGTCCGAGACTGAGACAAGACCGAGTAAAAATTCCCTCGATTTCAAGATAAGACAGTGAACCTCAAAAAATGGTCTCAAGACCAAGATCAATCTTGAGTACTACAACACTAATTACAAGTCATTACATTTCTGGATAAACTAGGCCATCCTTCTTGAAGTGGAAGTGAGGAGGCAGAAAATGGCAGGTAACAAGGATAAGACCTGCAAGGACATGTTTGAAATCCAAAGTACGGAGACATTTTGGATTGTACATGTTAAAATTAGATGGAAAGACTGACATGACAAAATCTGCGTGTCAAAAGTCAAAAAATTGCTGAGCAGAGCCAAACAAGTCAAGCTTAACTGTGACTTGTGTACCTCATGGTCTACAGAGTCTTATCTTAGCCATCGGCCATTACATCATGTGATGTAGGGCTCTATTTCATTATGCACAGCTATACAGTTAGTGAGGTACTACATGAGATCTCTTGTCATGTCCTCTTTCCTATGTCATGTTCTCTGTATTAGTCCGCCAAACAGAGCCAAGAGTTGAGAGCTGTGTCGCTGAATGAAGTTCGGTAAAGAGTCAAAAGAAATACTACCTCTACATTTTGATTTACTTCACATGGTGTCAAAAGTGAACAATGGCGAAGTTTCACCTTCCAGAAAGCTTCAACGTTAGCCAATCTGAACGTCAGCCAGAATGGAAACAGGATATTACAAGCAACAGGATTGTGGTCGAGTTAAACAAAGAGGAAGAAGATGTGCAGGTCTGTGCTGTTATTTACACAAAAGAAGTGGAGCAGATATATAAGACTAGTGGTTTGGAAGTAGGAGAAGATGAGACATATGGGATGGAAAAGTTTGACAAGTATTTGTGACTAAAGTCAATGTGATTCACACTGACGTGCACAATTTCAATTTCAGAGCTGCAAAAGAGGGAAATATCTGCAACAGACTTCAATCAAAGACACAAAACTATCGGAGAAGCTGCAATTAATGCCGGATTTGACACTGCTTTGCAGAGCAGTAGAGCTCGTGCGGCAATCTGAACAAGTGAAGAAGCACATTAGTGAGCAAGCTAGCTGTGGTGCTCAGCTAAACAAAGTGGCTTAGAGACATCAACGACAACAGCACACAGACAGAGGAAGACCCAACACTGAAAAAAAGCAGGTGCTGATATCAATGTAATCTCAGACAAGACTTTTTCAAGTCTAAAATACAAACCCGAGCTAAGGAAAGTGAATGCAAATTTCAAGAGCCTAGGAGGACAGCTACCAAGCTAGCAGGGAATGTCCCCACAACACTGGCTAACATTGCCTACAAGTTCTTATTATGTTTTTTTTTTTTTTTTTAAATGTTTGTATCTAATGTTCAGAGAACATTTTAAGGATGTTTATCATTTCAAATAATGTTAAGAAAAGTGCTAAGAAAGGAAGAATGTTTTAGGTGCCACATTCTGAAGATGTTTGTGTGATGTTGTTGAAGAACATTCTTAAGACAACATTTAGAAAATGTTTTTGGCATGTTTAAGGCCTCCAATTACAGAACGTTTTGTTATAAAAATTTTCCCACAATGTTATAGATAACAAAGGAAGAACACTGTCAAAGCAACATGAAAAAAATGTTTTTAGAATATCATTAAGGCCTACAATACCAAAACATTTTTCTAAAATGTTCCTATGTGATATGTTAACAAAGGAAGGAAGTTTTAGCTATAACATTCTCGGGATGTTTTGGGGAAGGCTTTAAGGCTTCCAATTACAGAACATTTTTTAATAAAACATTTCCACAATGTTACACGATATCAATGGAAGAACATTGTCAAAGGAAAATGTTTTGAGGATGTTATTAAAGCCTCAGATTTCAGCATGTGTTTTTATAAAACGTTCCCATGATGTTATGTGATAACAAAGGAAAAACATTCTCATAGCTACACACGGGAAATGCTTTGATACCTCAGATCACAGAAAAGAACATTCTAAAATGTTCCTGAAATGTGATATGTTAACAAAGGAAGGATGTTTTAGTTGTAACATTCTCTGGATTTTTTGGGGATGTTGTTAAGGCCTCAGATTACAGAACTTTTTTTTATAAAATGTTTCTGTATTTTGGTATGTTCACAAAGGAATAACATTCTCACTGCAACATCCTGAGGTTGTTTGGGTGACATTGTTTTATAAATAATTACCACAACATTACATGTTTAAAAAGGAATAACATTTTCACGTTCAGAAAATCTTTTCAGGATATTATTAAGGGTTCAGATTACAGAATGTTTTATATATATCTATATATAAAACATTCTGTAATCTGAAGAAGGGACACCCAGACTTCCCTCACCCCGGACACTTCCTCCAGCTCTTCTAGGAGGATCCCAAGGCGTTCCCAGGCCAGCTGGGCGACATAGTCGCTCCAGCGTGTCCTGGGTCTTCCCCGGGGTCTCCTCCCAGCGGGACATGCCAGGAACACCTCCCGAGGAAGGCGTCCCGGGGGCATCCGAAACAGATGCCCGAGCCACCTCAACTGGTTCCTCTCGATATGGAGGAGCAGCGGCTCTACTCCGAGCTCCTCCCGGGTGACAGAGCTCCTCACCCTATCTCTAAGGGAGCGCCCTGCCACCCTGCGGAGTAAACTCATTTCAGCCGCTTGTATCTGGGATCTTATTCTTTTGGTCATGACCCAAAGTTCATGACCATAGGTGAGGGTAGGAACGTAGATTGACCGGTAAATCGAGAGCTTCGCCTTTCGACTCAGCTCTCTCTTCACCACGACAGGCCGGTACAACGACCGCATTACTGCGGCCGCCGCACCGATTCGCCTGTCGATCTCACGCTCCATCCTTCCCTCACTCGTGAGCAAGACCCCAAGATACTTAAACTCCTCCACCTGAGGCAGTAGCTCTCCCCCAACCTGGAGGGGACAAGCCACCTTTTTCCGGTCGAGAACCATGGCCTCGGATTTGGAGGTGCTGATTCTCATCCCAGCCGCTTCACACTCGGCTGCAAACCGCCCCAGGACATGTTTGAGGTCCCGGCTCGAAGGAGCCAACAAGACCACATCATCTGCAAAAAGCAGAGATGAAATCCTGTGGCTCCCGAACCAGATCCCCTCCGTCCCGTGGCTGCACCTAGAAATTCTGTCCATGAAAATAATGAATAGAATCGGTGACAAAGGGCAAGCCTGCCAGAGTCCAACATGCACCGGGAACAGGTCTGACTTACTGCCGGCAATGCGAACCAAGCTCCTGCTCCGCTCGTACAGGGACCGTACGGCCCTTAACAGAGGGCCCCCGACCCCGTACTCTTGGAGCACCTCCCACAGAATGCCACGAGGGACACGGTCGAATGCCTTCTCCAAGTCCACAAAACACATGTGGACTGGTTGGGCAAACTCCCATGAACCCTCGAGCACCCTGCGGAGGGTATGGAGCTGGTCCAGTGTTCCGCGGCCCGGACGAAAACCGCATTGTTCCTCCTGGATCCGAGGTTCGACGATCGGCCGAATTCTCCTCTCCAGTACCCTGGAATAGACTTTCCCAGGGAGGCTGAGGAGTGTGATCCCCCGATAGTTGGAACACACCCTCCGGTCCCCCTTTTTAAATAGGGGGACCACCACCCCGGTCTGCCAGTCCAGAGGCACTGTCCCCGACTGCCATGCAATGTTGCAGAGACGTGTCAACCAAGACAGCCCTACAACATCCAGAGACTTGTTGTTTTTATAGCTCAATATTACAAATCACAAAATTATCCCAAGGGGTTTTTTAATATGTATTCTACAGCACAGGCTACATGGGATGGATTTCCTACAGGGTGAGCAATGGAGAAAACCTCGGGAAGATCAACAGAGTCGGATCCCTCCCCTGGGATTGAAAGACATGTAATATGTATGGACAATCTGGGTGACATAGTTAAAGATAAATTCAAGAGGATGATGTCATGACAATGTCAGATCAACACAAGTGTTTTACAGTACGTTTTACATTATTGTTGTTGCCAAAAAGTTAAGCTTAAAGTTTAGGTTTAAAGTGCACATGTCTGGGGGATTTGCCAGTTTTTGTTGATTATTTGGTCTTTTTGGTTCTAGCAGAATGTCTGTTGGGGAAAGTGCAATTGAAAAAACATAACCCTAACCCTTGTTTTAACTGAAAGAATATAAATGAATAACGCTGTTGAAAGACTTTTTAATATTGATGTTATCAAACTTTTACATGTGTTAATAGTCCAATTAAAATTGTTAAGGAAATTATCAGTGATCCTAGTGAGGACATTTTTGTCTTAAGATGAAGTAGGAATGTTGTCATAATATTTCAATGTTTAAATATTTTGATGAAAAGTTACTGCAAAACATTTGTACAAACATGCTGGGAATTTAAAGAAAACTTCTCGCTGAGAACATTTTCAGGAACATTAGGGCATAATGTTCAAGCAATGTTGTCACTGAACATTTTAAGGAGGTTATCGCAAAACATTTTTGAATGTTTTTAGAGAACGTTATCCTCGAACAATCTGGGAACTTAGAACGAGATATTTGGGGTGGCTGTAGCTCAGTAGGTAGAGCAGGTTGTCTAATGATCAGAAGGTCACTGGTTCAAATCCCAGCTCCCAGGGCTGGGTTGAGCTGCATGTTGAAGTGGCCTTGAGGAAAATACTGAATCCCAAATTGCTGCTGACGTGCAGTTGGCACTTTGCATGGCAGCCTCCATCATCAGTATATGGATGTGGGTGAATATGGCAAGTACTGAAAAAAGCAATATGCAAGTTAAGTTTTTTTGAAAACGTCCTCCTAATAACACTAGGGCATAAAGTTCAAGCAATATTGTCATTGAACATTTTAAGGAGGTTATCACAAAACTTTACAGTTTTGATGCTGTTAGGCCTTACCACAGTGTAAGATGGCACTTGTCCATCTCCCAGGGGTTAACCTTATACAGCGACAGAATTGTCAGTCCCCATACAATGAGGAGGTCCAGAGGATCGCAGCCTGGTGCTCAGCGAATAACTTCATGCTGAATGCCAGCAAAACAAAGGAGATGGTGATGGACTGGAGGAGGAAGAGAGCTGACCCTGCCCCACTACAGATAGAAGGTGACTGTGTGGAGAGAGTCTTTTCTTTTAAGTTTCTTGGGGTGCGTGTGGCGAACAACCTAACGTGGTCCACCAACATGTCAGTGGTAGTTGGAAAGGCCCAGCAGAGGTTACACTTCCCAAGACTGCTGAGAAAACGTGACCTGGATGTGATGCGTTCCTTCTACCGTTCCACCACAGAGAGTGTGTTGACATACTGCCTAACTGTATGGTACCCAGATTGTTCCTGTAAGGACAGGGAAGCCCTACAAGGGGTCATTCAATCAGCCAAATTTTTGGCTTCCCTTTGACCTCCCTGGAAGACATTGCAAATACGCAAGGAGTAAACAGGGCCAAGGAGATCCTGTCTGACCCATCCCACCTAGGCAATGGCCTCTTTATCTATGGGCAATCAGACTTTTGAACACTCAACTCCCCCAGCCCCCCCCTCTACTAAGCACTTTGGACAATCATCAGTGTGGGTCATGGGAGTATGTGCAATAGATTGTGTGGGTGGGTGGGTTTGAAGTATGCAGGTGTGTGTGTGTGTGAGCGTGTGTGTGTGTGTGTGTTTGCGGGTGTGTGCTAGTGTGCATGTGTAGACTTTTCCCAGAAGTGTGCGTGTGTGTGGGTGCGTGAGTGAGTGTGTGCATGGATGGGGGTTACATATGTAGGTATGTGTGGACATTTTTTTTTCTTTTTTAGATCTTTTTTTAAATAAGCAGAGGACAAATTGCTCAACCAATTTTGTTGTAACACTTGTAACAATGATAATAAAGAATTTTGATTCGTCATGAGTGCCAGTGTACTGCAAATGATTCACAGCGGTCACCAGGGCATTGTGAAATGCAGAGAACGGGCCCAGGTGAGCATATGGTGGCCTGCCATAGGCAAAGAAATACAGCAGTTAGTCAGCAGCTGCAAAGATATATATATGATATATGTGAAATTCACAACAGCACTATCTAGTAGCTGTTGATTACTTCTCTAGATACATAGAGATAGCACATCTGCCAAACCTGTCTGTGTGCAAGATGGGGCAGCCCCAACATTCTTTCAGGCTGAGCCTGCCAACTGTTTGCTAAAGAATATGACTTCCAACATATAACAACCAGTCCTCACTGCCCTCAAGCCAACAGCGAAGCGGAAAGATTTGTACGGGCAGTGAAGAACATTTATACAGTCAGACCCTTTTGCTGCTCTGATGAGCTATGGAGCCACCCCTATTCAAACTACAGGAGTGAGCCCAGCTCAACTGATGATGGGGAGGCAGATAAGAACAACGATCCCCACACTGGACCACAACAGGTGAGGCAGGCAGATGCCAAAGCGAAACTGAGCTACCGGTGGAACTTCCACAGAAAGCACAACATCAAAGACTTCTACAGTCGCGCTAAAGCTGGATAGTGGAAAACAGGCAAAGTCCTCAAAAGATGTGAGACACCTAGGTCTTACCTTATACAAACTTAAAAGGGAATACTTCATCACAACCGACACCACTTCATGCTCACAACCGACATGGACAACTTATCGGAAGCACAAATAGAAGGAACATCAGTGCCAGAGCAACCAACACCTGGGCAGGATGTGCAGGCCGAAAGAGACTTTCCACCAGATCTGAGTTCCAGTGACCACCCACCAG
The DNA here is from genome assembly GCA_030272975.1 of Sparidentex hasta. NCBI lineage: Eukaryota > Metazoa > Chordata > Actinopteri > Spariformes > Sparidae > Sparidentex > Sparidentex hasta. Next base: position 65,227 of record JARJLU010017138.1, read on the forward strand.
CAGCAGAGGTTGTACCAAACTTGGTGAAAATGCACAGTGGTCAAGTGGTGAAGCCTCCTGAGCGTTTTAAAGACTATGTATAGAGACTATTAACCCTTTCTTCACAGGATTTAAATGGCCTCCAGAGCTTGTTATGGTCTGTCAGAGACCAAAAGTTTATGTCAGGCCTGGGCTTGAAAGAGGACTCAGATCCAGAATAGGAACAATTAAAGCAGGCTTTTATTATGAAAGTATTTCTCTCTTTTGCTCTTAAACAGAGTGACAAATGAACCGGCTTTGAACATCTATATCTAATCTGGGAAAAGCGAGAAAACAGCAAGAGAAGAAACTCACAACAAAATAAATGAGGCAAAAGACCTCAAAGCAAAATACTAAGAAACAAAAAATCACTACAAAGTAGATAGAGAATAAGGCTAAGAACTAAACTATTCTGTGTCACTAGGCTATGAAAACTTATAACAAAAAAATCACTCCAACAGAGGAAAGCAGACCGGCTACAAACTTAAACTATGCTTCTCGAAAGAGCTGTAAAAATTAAGAAACAAAAGGGCACTCTAACTGAGGCAAACAAGACGGCTATAAACTTAAGCTGGCTTCAATGCTGTGCAGAAAACAAACAAAATCACTCTTTTAAGAGGCTTAAGATAAGGCTGTGAAGACTGGCTGGGGTTCACAACTGGTACGAAACACTCTGGCACAAGATAAAGGGAGATGCAGACTATAAGACGCATGAGGGTTATGGGGAAAACATTCAGGAATCAGGGGAGATGATTAGACCGGTGACACATGAGGAAGGGCAAGTGACCTGAAAGGAGAGTTACTTTTCAAAATAAAACAGGAAGACACGGCACAAAAACCCGGAACTGGACAACCCTCACCGTGGTGTGACAGGTTAATAGTGTGCAGACTAACAAACAGTTACATTACTGTTGAAGTAGCCTTCAAAACAGGTTAGAGTTATAGGAGGCTAAAGGTTCAAAAAGTTAATATGTTCAATGAAACTTAATGTGCGTGTTGTCCAAGAAACAAATGGAATGGCTAGAGATACTGTGGCTGTTACAGAATATTTCATACAGAAACAGCTTGTTTATTTACAGCATATGAATTAGCTCAAATGGAAGGTTGATGTGATGTAGGGCTCTATTTCATTATGTGCAACTATACAGTTTGTGAGGTCCTACATGAAACCTATGTCCTTTTCCTCATGTCATGTTCTCTGTATTAGTCCGCCAAGCAGAGCCAAGAGTTGAGAGTAGTGCTGGGCGGTATGACCAAAAATGTATATCACGGTATTTTTCAAAATTCCTACTGTTTCCAAGTATATGACAGCTTTTTTTTCCATGCATAATCAGGTGTTCACAGCAGATTACTACTGGTTGAGAGAGGAGTTATTAGCCCTTTTTAGATTGAAAAGGCAGCACATTTGCTGCAAGGTAAATGTATAAGGGAGGTGTAATTTTCCTCTCTCAACCAGTTTCTCATTCCTTCTTCCCAAAAAGAGCCACTGAGATCGGTGTAAACATGTGACATGACGTGAGGCACGAAGTTGGGCGTGAACAGTGACATACAACATATGCATCGAAAGAAATGTGGCAACACTTCATAGATTTACTTAATTATAGACCCGTGGCCCATATTCTCACCTCCTCAGTCAAACACACGCCGATGTTAAACCCCCGCTATTCAAGGAAGCGTGCAGCGGAGCGCCTCGCTCTCTCTGTTAGCTGCCTCAAGCAACAGACAGCTAACAGGAAGCATGTCAAATTTGTCTTCAAAATAAGAGATTTACGTTGCACCCCATTGGAGTTTAGAACAGGGTTCTTAGCGGGGGGCTTTTAGTTTGAAAGTAGCGAGCATTAGCAGCTAACAAGCAGACAGCTACAGAGACTGAGGAGAGCTAGCACCTCCCGGATCTCAGCAGCTTTCCAGTTGCTTATCTTGACATCTGCGGATGAAGTGATGAACTGCAATGTCTATCCTATCAATCTTCACCATAACATAACACCAGAGCACTACTGTTTACCCCCACTACGACTGGCCGTCGCATCATGCCTCTTTAGAAGCGCAACATTGAAAAGGGTCCGGTCTGAAACAGTGTCCCACGGCGCAGCGTTCTGAACGTTGTGTAATCAAATACAGCGGTATGGCGGTATATTAAAAAATTCATATCATAACGAAAATATACACCGGTATTCGGTATGAACCAGTATACCTGTCAAGTCAAACTGGAATGAATTATGAGAAAATGTTTATAAAATGTGTGTACTATAAAAATGGTTAAATACTATAGAAAAATATATAAAAATTGGGTTTAAAAATGGTTTAATAAATATGATAAAATGTGTTTAAAAGCAGTTAAAGATCCATATGATATTAAGCTAAAGAAAAAAAAGTAACAGTGGTGTATATTATCTATATTTTCATGGAATGTATAGATGTGTAATTTTCTATTTATTATATTTGATCACAGTAATTTGTATATTTTCTTCTTTTGTGGTTTGAAGATACCAAAATCAAAATGCTAAAATCCACACAATCCAAATACATTTTAAAGAAGCGGCTGAAGCAATGAAAATGGAATCGCCAAAATAAAAGGACGAAAAATGGAGAGAAGTTTGCGGTTATTGAGTGAAATCCAGTTCATCATTTCAGGGTAGATTAATCAGGTCCCTTTCAAGCGGGGAATCTGCACAAAAACATTGAAAGGCTTGACAGTGAAAAACCGCTGGGACCAGGAGATCTGGAAACCTGGAGAAGAAAAAGTAAGAATAAATCATGGCTTATGAAGTTATCGGAAAATCAGCTAAGCAGCTCAAGGTGGAGAGGACAACAGCTAAGCGAGCATTTTCTTGCCTTGTCAACAGCATCATTCGGAACCATAAAGAAATGCTTGAAGAGGAGCTCAGGAACAATTTCAACAAACTCATGCAGGAGGCTTTATACAGGCAAGAATAAAGAAGGACACTGAAAGATTAACACTGACAGGGAATGCTTTCAGTTATCCTTCACCAGCCATCAGACTGAAACCTATAGCCCTTCCTAAGTTTACCAGAAACAAGCGCGACTTTCACAGATGGAAGGGATTGGGAGGCACTGCAAAAGCAAGAACCCACTGGGTCAAGTGAGGTGAAGAAGGTTCAATTGCTGGACAGTCTGGAGGATGAAATTAGACGAGACCTCTGTCTCACAAGTTATAACACGGTGGACTGCAAGAGCACACCGTGATTATGATGCTCCTGGAGGTTGTAGCAAATGCTGGACAAAAGGTTGGAACATTGATTGACTTGGCTTCCGATACCAATTACATAACGCTCAAGGCTGCGAGCAGACTGAACCTTAGGAGTGAAGACATCACACTTATTGTCCATGCAGGTCCATGTAGAGACAAGACGCTACCTCCTAAAGATCCTGGTAAAAACTCCCAAGAAAACACTCAAGTCGCACCAGATAGTGTGTTATGGATTGGACAGCATCACAGCTGTTCACAAACATGCAACACCACAGCAGCTGCAAAAGTTTTTTCCAAACATCCCACTTGATGACCTTGTGAGACCAAAAAAAATACATCTGCTCATGAGCCATAGAGTGGGTCAGCTAGCGCCTCAGAGGATCAGAGCTGTTGGAGATCTTGTTCTGTGGGTTGGACCATTGGGAAAGAGTGTTGGGGGTTGCCATCCTGAACTGTTTGAGGAGCTTACCATGTCAGATAGATAGATAGATAGATAGATAGATAGATAGATAGATAGATATACTTTATTAATCCCAAGCTGGGAAATTTTGGCGTAGCAGCAGCATTTACATACTTAAAAGATATAAGCAACACACTGAAATAAAAAGAAGAAATAACATATTAATTACAGTATAAAATGCAATGTACAAATATACACA
>JARJLU010017139.1:0-17568 GCA_030272975.1 Sparidentex hasta
ACTCATGATGAAGGGCAGAGACACAGACAGACTGAAAAAAAAAGACTGTCAACAAGAGAGTTGGACAGAGAGCACGTTCACAGGAATAAACTGAGTTGCAACAGAGAAATAGATAAAACAAAGCAAAGGTAAGCACAGAGAGAGAGATTAACAGGTACAACACAGCAAGGACAGGTTAACAAGACAGACGTGGCTCTTAAAAATGCCTTTGGGTTGTTTTGTTCTTAGAAAAAAAACAAGGGTTGGCTTTTTAGATGACAAATTTGCAGGACCTGTTGAGGGAAGAGAGGAGAACTGAGACACTCAAAACTAAACAAACATACATTTGACACGTGTTTTTTTTTCTTTTTCTTAATATTTACGACATCACTACTTAGCTACTAACCAACTGTTGTGAGCTACATAGGTAAATGAAAATACATCACTTTTGGAGATATACATTTTCCTATGCTTGTATCCTCATAAATGACAAATATATGCAAAATTTATTTATTTATTTATTTGAAGGAATATGCCTGAAACTGAGTTATCCATGACACGACTGCTGTCATGAAGAAATCTTGAATATGGCCATCAAGTGTTATTTAATCAATCACTAACTACATTAAAAATGACATCATGACATGATCGACAACATTCATGAAGACTCTTTCATCTTCATGGCAACTGTCAAGTCAATTTAATGCACAACCGTTCAAATAAAATTATACCAAAATAAAGTTGAACTTCGAAGACACAGCCTTTTTGATTCTGTACTAGTGCACATTTGTTATATTTCACTAAATCTAATCAATAATCCAGCCCTATAAATTAAAACTCTGCATTCTAAAGGCATGGACAACAATATTTGGGATGATTCAATCATTTTTTGTGGCTTAGATTTTCATATTTTCTCTATCTCTGTTATTTGATTAATTCACTGTTAGACTTACCGAAAGGAGGGAAAAAGGAGGGATGATACGATGACGTCATACACGCGCGTTTCTGATTTAGAATACAAATCTTTATTAAAAAACAAACAAACAAATTGTTTATGTCAGTACACAAAGTCACACCGCAGTACAGACGGAAAAAAAACTCACACTAGCATACTGTCTGCTGCCATACTGCGCCAGTAAGTATTATTTTATTTTTATTTTAGGGAGCCCACATTGTAGGATGCAGCCGATGTGGGACAGTAATATATTTTGATGTTTAACTATTAATCACTTTAAATCAGTTCACATTCACATTCTATTTCATTTTGAAATGAACAGTTAAAACGATTTTGTCAAGCAAAGCTGACTGGCGTCGTCTCTATAGCAAAGATAGCTGAGGATTATGGGTAGTGTATTGCCTACAGCTATCCAACACTTGCAAACAACTCTTTCTTTCTCAGAATCGAAGGGAAAAACACGAAAATTGATGTCCAGGAAATCAACCCACTAATGTTGTGTAACTAACAAGGACACAATGGTGTTTCTGCCTTTAGAAACGGATGGAATTACATTAGAATCAATTGAAAGCCTGCTGCGTCGGATTATGAGGCTTAGGGAGACCTTGTGCGACAGAAACTGACGCCGAAGGGCCCTGACAAAGCGTCGGTTTTTGACAAGCTGGGAGTGAGACTGTGTGACACTAGTTAAGACATTTCAACATTCTAGAACTGGTTACCATGGTTACTCTAGCTGAAATATTTCAACATTCTAGAACAGGTTACCAAGGTTACTCTGATCAAAGCATTTCAACATTCTACAAAAGGTTACCTTGTTACTCTAGTTATATCATTTTAACATTCTAGATGGTTACCATTGTTACTCTGATCTAAGCATAAGCATTTCAACATTCTAGAATTGGTTACCATGGTTAATCTGATCAAAGCATTTCACCATTCTAGAACTGGTTACCATGGTCACCCTTGTTAAGACATTTCAACATTTTAGAACTAGTTTCTATGGTTACACTGATCGAAGCTTTTCAAAATTCTAGAAGTGGTTACCAAGGTTACTCTGATCAAAGCATTTATACATTCTAGAAATCGTTGCCACAGTTCCTCTTCCTATATCATTTTAACATTATAGAAGTGGTTACCATGGTTACTCTGGTCAAAAAATTTCAACATTCTAGAAGTGATTACCATGGTTTCTCTGTTCACGACATTTCAACATTCTAGAACTGGTTGACATGGTTACTCTAGTTAAGACATTTCAACAGTCTAGAACTGGTTACCACGGTTACTCTAGTTATGTCGTTTCAACATTGTATATCTGGTTGTTATGGTTTCTCTGATCAAAAAATTTCAACATTTTAGATCTTCTTACCACGATTAGTCTAATTATATCATTTTAACATTCTAGGACTGGTTACCACGGTTACTCTAGTTATATAATTTCAACATTCTAGAAGTGGTTACAGTGGTTTCTCTAATTAAGACATTTCAACATTCTAGACCTGGTTACCATGGTTACTCTGATCAAAGCAATTCAGCATTCTAGAACAGATTACTGTAGTTACACTGATGAAAATATTTCAACATCCTAGAACTTGTTAAGATTGTTTCTCTGAACAAATAATTTCAACATTCTAGAACTGGTTAACATGGTGACGCTGATCAAAGCATTTCAACAGTCTCGAACTGGTTATCATGGTCACTCTAGTTAAGACAATTCAACATTCCATAACTGGTTACCATGGTTACTCCAGTTGAAATATTTCAGCATTCTAGAACTGGTTACCTTGGTTACTCTGATCAAAGCATTTCAACATTCGACAACTGGTTGCCCTGGTTACTCTATTTAAAACATTTCAACATTACAGAACTGGTTGCTATGGCTATTCTGATCAAAGCCTTTCAACTTTCTAGAAGTGGTTACCATGGTTTCTTTGATCAAAGCATTTCAACATTCTAGTACTTGTTACCACGATTGCTCTATACCATTTCAACATTCTAGGAGTGGTTAACATGGTTGCTCTTGTTAAGACATTTCAACATTACAGAACTGGTTACCATGGTTTTCCTGATCAAAACATGTCAACATTCTAGAACTGGTTACCATGGTTACTGTAGTTGAAATATTTTAACATTCTAGAATTGGTTACCATGGTTACTCTGATCAAAGAATTTCAACATTGCATAACTGGTTACCACGGTTACTCTATGTCATTTCAACATTCTAGGAATCGTTACCACGGTTACTCTCGTCATAGAATTTCAACATTCTAGAACTGGTTACAGCTGTATCTCTGATCAAAGCATTTTAACATTCTAGAACTGGTTAGCATGATTACTCTGATCAAAGCATTTCAACATTCTAGAACTGGTTACCATGGTTGCTCTACTTAACACATTTCAACATTCCAGAACTGGTTACCATGGCTTCGCTGAGCAAAGCATTTCAACTATCTAGAAGTGGTTACCATGGTTTTTCTGATCAAAGCATTTCAACATTGTAGAAGTGGTTACCACGTTTACTCTATATCATTTCAACATTTTAGGAACCGTTACCATGGTTGCTCTAGTTAAGACATTTCAACATTCTAGAACTGGTTACCACTATTAATCTATATCATTTCAACATTCTAGGACTGGTTACCATGGTTTCCCTGATCAAAGCATTTCAACATTTTAGAACTGGTTACCATGGTTACTGTAGTTGAAAGATTTCAGCATTCTAGAATTGTTTACCATGGTTACTCTGATCAAAGCATTTCAACATTCTAGAACTGGTTACCATGGTTACTCTAGTGATATCATTTTAACATTCTACAACTGGTTACCACAATTACTCTAATTATATCATTTCAACATTCTAGGACTGGTTACCATGGTTTCTCAAATCAAAGCATTTCAACATTCTAGAACTGGTTATCATGGTTTCTCTGATCAAAGCATTTTAACATTCTAGAAGTGGTTACCATGGTTACTCTAGTTGAAATATTTAGACATCAGACTGGTTACCACGGTTACTGTAATTATATCATTTTTAACATCCTACAACTGGTTTCCACGGTTACTCTAGTTAAGACATTTCAACATTCTATAACTGGTTAACACAGTTAATCTAGTTGAAATATTTCAACACTCTATCACTGGTTACCATGGTTACTGCAGTTGAAATTTTTCAACATTCTAGAACTGGTTACTACGATTACTCTGATCAAAGCATTTCAGCATTCTAGAACTGGTTACCATGGTTACTCTACTTAAGGCATTTCAACTTTCTAAATGCAGTTAACACAGTTATTGTAGTTAAGACATTTCAACATTCCAGAAGTGGTTACCATGGTTATTCTAGTTGAAATATTTCAACATTCTCGAACTGGTTACCATGCTTTCCCTGATCAAACCATTTCAACATCCTAGAACTGAGCCTTTTCTCAATATGCGTTCTTCTCTGTACGTCTGTTCTTTTGGACTCGAGAAACGTCATCAGCTTTTGACCAACTACTGTTCCAATTCAAATTCGCATCTGGCCAAGTACCGTCGAATACCCCGCATGAGTTCTTGCCCCGTCCATTTCACTGAGGATGCATCTTTCGAGACTTGTGTGAACTTTGGAAAGTTACATATCCCAGAGTGCACTTCGTGGCAGAAGAGAGGACTCACAATTGTAAGTTACAAGTTTTACACATTTAGAAATATACTGATTGAGGGTAAGTTTTTTTTGTTTTGTTTTTTTATACAAGAATGTAATTGGTATGAGTGCAAATTAGTGCTTTGGCCGATTCATTGCTGCAGCACGTAGCGCCACGTTGCATCAACGTGGTAGCCATCGTACTCCGCTATCTGCTAGCAAATTGGCATCACTGTAATAATAAAACGTGACCGTTCACTTTGCATTGCTATAATTATGTCATTTAAACATTGTAGAAGTGGTTACCACGGTTACTCTAATTAATACGATTTAAACTTTCTCTAGCTGGTTACCATGGTTACTCTAGTTGAAATATTTCAACATTCGGGAAATGGTTATCATGTTTACTCTGATAGAATCATTTCAATATTCTTGAACTGGTTACCACAATTACTCTAGTTATATCCTAGTTACATCATTTCAACATAATAGGACTGGTTAACATGGTTCCTCTATTCAAAGCATTTCAACATTCTAAAACTGGTTATCATGGTTACTCTCGTTAAGACATGTCAACATTCCATGGTTATCATGGATACTCTAATAATATCATTTCAAAATTCTAGAAATGGTTACCATGGTTACTCCAGTTGAAATATTTTAAATATCTAGAAATGGTTACGATGGTAACTGATCAAAGCATTTCAACATTCTAGAATTGGTTACCATTGTTACTCTAGTTAAGACATTTCGACATTCTAGAACTGGTTTCCATGGTTACTATGATGAAAGCATTTCAACATTCTAAAACCAGTTAACATGGTTTCTTTAGTTAAGACATTTTAACATTCTTCAACTGGTTACCATGGTTATTCTAATTATATCATCTCAATATTCTAGAACTGGTTACCATGCTTAGTCTATTTGAAATATTTCAACATTATAGAACTGGTTGCCATGGTTACTCTGATCAAAGCATTTCAACATTCTAGAACACGTTACCACGATTACTCTGATGATATCATTTCAACATATTGGAAACTGTTACCACGATAACTCTAATCATATCATTTCAACATTCTAGAACTGGTTACTACGGTTGCTCTACTTGTATGATTTCAACATTCTAGAACTGGTTACCATGGTTTCTCTGATCAAAGGATTTCAACATTCTAGAACTGGTTACCACGGTTACTCTAGTTACATCATTTCAACATTCTAGAACTGGTTGCCATGGTTACACTAATTATATAATTTCAACTTTCTATAACTGTGTACCACGATTACTCCAGTTATATCATTTCATCATTCTAGAACTGATTAACACGGTTATGCTAGTTAAGACATTTCAACATTCTAGAACTGGTTTCCACAGTTACTCGAGTTAAGACATTTCAACATTTCAGAACTGGTTACCATTGTTACTCTAAATTTATCATTTCAACCTTCTAGAACTGGTTACCATGGTCACTCAAGTTGAAATATTGAAACATTCTAGAACTGGTTACCACGGTTTCTCTGATCAAAGCATTTAAAAATTTTAGAACTGGTTACCAGGGTTACTCTAGTTAATCCATTAAAACATTTTAGAACTGGTTACCATGGTTACTCTAGTGAAGACATTTCAAAATTTTAGAACTGGGTACAATGCTTGGTCTATTTGAAATATTTCAACATTCTTGAACTGGTTACGATGGTTACTCTGATCAAAGCATTTCAACATTCCAGAACTCGTTACCATAGTTACTCTAGTAATATAATTTCAACATTCTACAACTGGTTACTACAATTACTCTAATTATATCATTTCACCATTCTAGGACTGGTTACCATGGTTACTCTAGTTGAGACTTTTCAACCGTCCAGAACTGGTTACCATGGTTACTGTAGACAAGACATTTCAATATTCTAGACCTCATTACCATGGTGACTCTAGTTACATCATTTCAACATTCTAGAACTGGGTACCATGGTTGCTCTAATTATGTCATTTCAACATTCTAGAAGTGGTTACCATGGTTTCTCTAATCAAAGCATTTCAACATTCTAGAACTGGTTACCATGGTTACTCTAGTTACATCATTTCAACATTTTGGACCTGGTTACCACTGTTACTCTTGTTATATCAATTCAACATTGTAGAACTGATTACCATGGTCAGTCTGATCAAAGCATTTCAATATTCTGGAAATGGTCGCCACGGTTACTCTATTTACATGATTTCAACATTCCAGAACAAGTTACCATGGTTACTCTAATTAAGACATTTCAACATTCTAGAACTGGTTACCATGGCTTCTCTCATCAAAGTATTTCAACATTCTAGAAGTGGTTACCATGGTTTCTCTGATAAAAGCATTTCAACATTCTAAAACTGGTTACCACGGTGGCTTTAGTGATATCATTTCAACATTCTAGGACTGGTTTCCATGGTTACTCTGATGAAAGTATTTCAACATTCTAGAAATGTTCACCATGGTTACTGTAATTGAAATATTTCATCATTCTAGAACTGGTTACCATGGTGTCTCTGATCAAAGCATTTCAACAGACTAGAAATGGTTACCATGGTTAGTCTTATTATATCATTTTAACATTCTAATACTGGTTACCATGGTTACTCTATTTAAGACATTTCAACATTCTAGAACTGATTACCATGGATTCTCTGATCAAAGTATTTCAACATTCTATAACTGGTTACCATGGTTAATCTATCCCATCCAAACTTTTGGGTGAGAGACTGGAGATATCGCGCAACGAAGCTATTCTGCTGAAGTGGTATTGCTGGATTTAGAAATAAACAACAATGGCAAGCAAATAGTTGACACATGATTGAGCTCCCATTCAATGATTCTGATTCTGAAATGGAAAATCTAACTTTGGGAGATGACGGTTGGGCGATTTGTGAGCTTGCTAGTCACGGTGCATCTTGGCATAGCAATGGCGCTGCCACGCAGAGCGAGGAACACGCATCAGCACAAACATACGACCCTTTGCCCAACATAGGTGGGAATGGAAATGATGCACAAACTCGCCTCCATCCGCGGCAGTGGTGTAGCTATGCGATGCAGCAGTGTTCACGAAGCACAGAGCACACACGAGTCCAACTCTTCTCATAACACAAGAGGGGACAGCAGGGGGAGACGTGAGCTACGTGTTCGTAGAAGGGCTGATGGGTTTCGTAGGGGAACAGGGGAAGGCAGAACAGGGCTGGACATGGTGATGATGATGATGGTAATGGTGGATGAGAGATGAGGAAGTATTTCAGGAATGGATAAAGCTCTCTCATGAGCAAATTGGATATCGTGGTGACAGCGCTATAGTTCTTATTCTCTCTGTGTCTTGCAATGAGATGCTCCACACTACAAATACTGCAAACTTTTATCTGGATAGATGGGCACAGATAAGGCCTCTGGAGCTAAAATATGCCTGCTGTTAAATAATAATAATAATAATAATAATAATAATAATAATAATAATAATAACAATAACAATAATAATAATAACAATAATAATAATAATAATAATAATAATAAAGAAGCGAAGAGAAAACAAGAACATTGAAGAAAAAAGACAAGAAAAAGAAAAAATGTCCTGGGGAGGTTGTGGTGGGTAAAAAAAGAAAATGCATACTGTTTACGTGAGTTTTGTGGTGTAGTAATAGTTCTAGTTTACGACTCTTGGCTTAGAATTTACTTTTTCCCTGTTCACTTGATGTGTGGAGAACTGGTTACCATGGTTACTGTAATTATATCATTTCAACATTCTCGAAAAGGTTACCATAGTTACTCTAACTTCATCATTTCAAAATTCTAGAACTGGTTACCATGGTTACTCTAATTGAAATGTTTCAACATTCTAGACCTGGTTACCATGGTTACTCTCATCATTGTATTTCAACATTCTAGAAATGCTTGCCACGATTGCTCTAGTTAAGACATTTCAACATTCTGAAATTGGTTACTTGGTCACTCTAGTTAAGACATTTCCACATTCCAGAACTGGGTACCATTGTTTCTCTGATCAAAGCATTTCAACATTCTAAAATTTGTTACCATGGTTACTCTAGTTAAGACATTTCAACATTCCGGAATTGGTTTCCATGGTTTCCCTGATAAAAGCATTACAACATTCTAGAGCTGGTTACCATAGTTACTCTAGTTGAAATATTTCAACATTCAAGACCTGGTTACCATGGTTTCTCTGATCAAACTGGTTACCATGGTTACTGTAGTTATGACAGTTCAACTTTCTGGAACTGGTCACTATGGTTTTTCTGATCAAAGCATTTCAATTTCAATCACTCTAGAAATGATTACAATGGTTACTCTAATTATTTCATTTCAACATTCTAGAACTGGTTGCCATGGTTACTCTAGCTAAGACATTTCAACATTATAGAAGTGGTTACCATGCTTACACTGATCAAATTGTTTCAGCGTTCTAGAAATGGTTACCGCTGTTACTCTATTTACATCATTTCAACATTCTAGAACTGGTTACCACAGTTACTCTACTTAAGACATTTAAACTTTCTACAATTGGTTACCATGGTTTCTGTGTGCAAAGCATTTCAACATTCTAGGACTGGTTACCATGGTTACTCTAGTTGAGACATTTCAACATTGTAGAACTGGTTTCCACGGTTGGTCTAGTTAAGACATTTCAACATTCTAGAACTGGTTACTATGGTTACTCAAGTAAAGACATTTCAACATTCCAGAACTTGTTACCATGGTTAATCTGATTATATCATTTCAAAATTCTAGTACTGGATACCATGGTTACGCTAGTTGAAATATTTCAACATTCAAGAACTGGTTACCATGGTTACTGTGATCAAATCATTTCAATATTCTAGAAATGGTTACTATGGTTACTCTACTTATATCATGTCATCATTCCAGAACCTGTTACCATGGTAACTCTAAGAAATTTCAAAATTCTAGAACTGTTTACCATAGTTTCTCTGATCAAAGCATTTCAACATTCTAGAACTGGTTACCACGGTTAATCTAGTTATATCATTTCATCATTCTAGAACTGGTTAACTCAGTTACTCTAATCATATCATTTCAACATTGTAGAACTCGTTACCACGATTACTCTAATTATATCATTTCAACATTCTAGAACTGGTTACCATGATTGATTACTTATATCAATTCAACATTGTAGAACTGGTTACCATGGTTACACAGTTTGAAATATTTCAACATTCTAGAACTGGTTACCATGGTTACTCTGATTATATTATTTCAACATTCTAGAATTGGTTACCATGGTTACTCTACTTGAAATATTTCCACATTCTAGAGCTGGTTAACATGGTGACTCTGATCAAAGCTTTTCAACAGTCTAGAACTGGTTATCATTGTTACTCTAGTTAAGACAATTCAACATTCCAGAACTGGTTACCATGGTTACTCCAGATGAAATATTTCAACATTCTAGAACTGGTTACCATGGTTACTATGATCAAAGCATTTCAAGATTCTAGAGCTGGTTACCATGGTAACTTTAGTTAAGACATTTCAACATTCTAAAACTGGTTACCATGGTTACTCTATTCAACACCTTTCAACATTCCAGAACTGGTTACCATGGCTTCTCTCATCAAAGCACTTAAACTTTCTAGTAGTGGTTGCCATGGTTACTCTGATCAAAGCATTTCAACATTCTAATACTGGTTACCATGGTTACTCTATATCAATTCAACATTCTAGAACTGGTTACCATGGTTGCTCTAGTTAAGACATTTCAACATTCTAGAACTGGTTACCACGGTTAGTCCAGTTAAGACATTTTAACATTCTAGAACTAGTTATCATGGTTACTCTAGTTGAAATATTTCAACATTATAGAACTGGTTACCATGGTTATTCTGATCAAAGCATTTCAACATTCTAGAAATGGTCACCATGGTCACTCTTGTTATATCATTTCAACATTCTAGAACTGGTTTCCATGGTTGCTCTAGTTAAGACATTTCAACATTCCAGAACTGTTTACCATGGTTACTGTGATTATATCATTTCAAAATTCTAGAACTGGTCACCATGGTTTCTCGGATCGAAGTATTTCAACATTTTGAAACTGGTTGCCACAACTTTTTTAATTATTACATTTCAACATACTACGACTGGTTACCATGGTTACTCTAAATATATCATTTCAACATCCTAGAAATGGTTACTATGGTTACTCTAATTATATAATTTCAACATTCTAGAAGTTGTTACCATGTTTTCTCTCATCAAAGCATTTCAACATTCTAGTACTGGTTAGTATGGTTCCTCTAGTTAAGACATTTCAGAATTCCAGAACTGGTTACCATGGTTACTGTTATCATATCATTTCGACATTCTAGAACTGGTTACCATAGTTACTCTAAGTTTATCTTTTCAACATTCTAAAACTGGTTAACATGGTTACTCCAGTTGAAATATTTCGACATCCTTGAACTGGTTACCATGGTTACTCTAATCAAAGCATTTAAAAATTCTAGAAATGGTTACCACGGTTACTCTAGTTTTATCATTTAAACATTGTAGAACTGGTTACCATGGTTACTTTGATCAAAGCATGTAAACATTCTAGAACTGGTTACCACGGTTACTCTAATTATAGCATTTCAAAATTCTAGAACTGGTTACCATGGTTACTCTAACTGAAACGTTTCAACATTCTAAAACTGGTTACCATTGTTTCTCTGATCAAAGCATTTCAACATTCTAAAACTGGTTTCCATGGTTGCTCAAGTTAAGACATTTCAACATTCCAGAATTGGTTTCCATGGTTTCCCTGATAAAAGCATTACAACATTCTAGAGCTGGTAACCATAGTTACTCTAGTTGAAATATCTCAACATTCTAGACCTGTTTACCATGGTTTCCCTGATCAAAGCATTTCAATATTCCAGGACTGGTTATCACGATTATCCGAGTTATATCATTTCAACATTCTAGAACTGGTTACCATTGTTACTCTAGTTATATCATTTCAACCTTCTAGATATGGTTACATTGGTTACTCTAGTTAAGACATCACAAAATTCCAGAACTGATTACCATGGTTACTCTAATCATATCATTTCAACATTCTAGAACTGGTTACCGTGGTTAATGTAGTTGAACTATTTCAACATTCTAGATCTAGTTACCATGGTTACTCTAATCAAAGCATTTCAACATTATTGAAATGGTTACCACGGTTACTCTAGTTATATCATTTTAACAATCTAGAACTGGTTACCATGGTTACTCTAATCAAAGCATTTCAACATTATTGAAATGGTTACCACGGTTACTCTAGTTATATCATTTTAACATTCTAGAACTGGTTACCATGGTTACTATGATCAAAGCATTTCAACATTCTAGAACTGGTTACCATGGTTACTGTATTTGAAATATTTCAACATTCTAGAAATGGTTACCATGGTTACTCTGATCAAAGCATTTCAACAGACTAGAACTGGTTACGACAGTTACTCTTGTTAAAACATTTGAACTTTCTAGAACTGGTTACCATGTTTTTTGTGTTCAAAGAATTTCAACATTGTAGGACTGGTTACCATGGTTACTCTAGTTATATCATTTTAACATTCTAGAACTGGTTACCATGGTTACTATGATCAAAGCATTTCAACATTCTAGAACTGGTTACCATGGTTACTGTATTTGAAATATTTCAACATTCTAGAAATGGTTACCATGGTTACTCTGATCAAAGCATTTCAACAGACTAGAACTGGTTACGACAGTTACTCTTGTTAAAACATTTGAACTTTCTAGAACTGGTTACCATGTTTTTTGTGTTCAAAGAATTTCAACATTGTAGGACTGGTTACCATGGTTACTCTAGTTATATCATTTTAACATTCTAGAACTGGTTACCATGGTTACTATGATCAAAGCATTTCAACATTCTAGAACTGGTTACCATGGTTACTGTATTTGAAATATTTCAACATTCTAGAAATGGTTACCATGGTTACTCTGATCAAAGCATTTCAACAGACTAGAACTGATGACCATGGCTTCTCTGTTCAAAACATGTAAAAATGACAGAACTCGTTTCCATGGTCATTCTAGTTACATCATTTCAACATTCTAGAACTGCTTACCCCGATTACTCTAATCATATCATTTCAGCATTCTAGGACTTTTTACCATGGTTACACTCGTTAAGACATTTCAACATTCTCGAAAAGGTTACGATGATCTCTCTGATAAAAGCATTTCAACATCCCAGAACTGGTTACCACGGTTACTCTAGTTATACAATTTCAACATTCTGGAACTGGTTACCATGGTTTCTCTAATTAAGACAGTTCAACTTTCTGGAACTGTTTACTATGGTTTGTCTGATCAAAGCATTTCAACACTCTAGAAATGATTACGATGGTTACTCTACTTATTTCATTTCAACATTCTAGAACTGGTTGCCATGGTTACTCTAGTTAAGACATTTCAACATTCTAGAAGTGGTTACCATGCTTACACTGATCAAATCATTTCAGCGTTCCAGAAATGGTTACCGCTGTTACTCTATTTACATCATTTCAACATTCTAGAACTGGTTACGACAGTTACTCTTGTTAAAACATTTGAACTTTCTAGAACTGGTTACCATGTTTTTTGTGTTCAAAGAATTTCAACATTGTAGGACTGGTTACCATGGTTACTCTAGTTAAGACATTTCAACATTGTAGAACAGGTTACCACGGTTACTCTAGTTAAGACATTTCAACATTCTAGAACTGGTTACTATGGTTACTCAAGTTGAGACATTTCAACATTCCAGAACTTCTTACCATGGTTAATCTGATTATATCATTTCAACATTCTAGTACTGGATACCATGGTTACTCTAGTTGAAATATTTCAACATTCTAGAACTGGTTACCATGGTTACTCTGATAAAATCATTTAAATATTCTAGAAATGGTTACTATGGTTACTCTACTTATATCATGTCATCATTCCAGAACCTGTTACCATGGTTACTCTAAAACATTTCCACATTTGAGAAGTGGTTAAAATGCTTACTCTAGTTGAGACATTTCAACATTCCATTACCATGGTTACTCTAAGAAATTTCAACATTCTAGACCTGGTTACCGTAGTTACTCTAGTTAGATCATTTCAGCATCCTGGAACTCTTTACCATGGTTTCTCTGATCAAAGCAATTCAACATTCTAGGTCTGGCTACCGCGGTTAATCTAGTCATATCATTTCCTCATTCTCGAACTGGTTGCCATGGTTACTCTATTTAACACCTTTCAACATTCCAGAACTGGTTACCATGGCTTCTCTCAGCAAAGCATTTCAACTTTCTAGAAGTGGTTGCCATGGTTTCTCTAATCAAAGCATTTCAACATTCTAGTACTGGTTATCATGATTACTCTATATCATTTCAACATTCTAGAACTAGTTACCATGTTTACTCTAGTTGAAATATTTCAACATTCTAGAGCTGGTTACCATGGTTACTCTGATCAAAACATTTCAACATTCTAGAAATGGTTACCATGGTTACTCTAGTTATATCATTCCAACATTCTAGAACTGGTTACCATGATTTCTCTGATCAAGCCATTTCAACATCCTAGAACTGAACCGTTTCTCAATATGCGTTCTTCTCTGTACCTCTGTTCTTGTGGACTCCGGAAATGTCATCAGCATTGGACCAAGTACCATCCCAATTATGGTCGAATACCCCGGATAAGTTCTCGCCACGCCCATCTCACCGAGGATGCATCTTTCGAGACTTGTCTGAACTTTGGAAAGTTACATATCCCAGAATGCACTTCGTGGCAGAAGAGAGGACTCACAACTGTAAGTTACAAGTTTTACATGTTTAGAAATATATTGATTGAGGGTAAGTTTTATTTTTTTTGTACAAGAATGTAATTGGTTTAATTGCAAATTCGTGCTGTGGTCGATTCATTCCTGCAGCACGTAGCTTTTGCATCAATGTGGTAGCCATCGTACTCCACTAGCTGCTAGCAAATTGGCCTGGGTGCTTTGCTTTACTGCTACCCCACTGATTACAGCCGTTTCCCAGCGTGACCCTCTGAAATCAGCCGCCCGCTGGTTCTGTATCATTGTAATAGTAAAACATGACCATTCACTTTGCATTTAAGGGGCAAGTGTCTCAAATGAAATACACACGCATTCTACAGATAGACACACTTGAAGAAGTAACAGACAGAGATGAAAATGTCCCCATAAGAATGAATGGGAAAATGCCTCACAAACCCCTGCGATTTTAGAAAAAACGTTAATAGTTAGGGTCAAAACATCTATATGGTGAGTGAGAGGAGATGTTGCTGATCTCGGTCATCTGGTTTTTATTTCTGGAAAGTGAGAAATGAGGGCGCAAACGCAAGAGACAAATCAGGCACGCTTCTTCTCCTACAGTTCTTGAGCTGTTGAAACCATTCAAGTATCAAAATGTGCAGCTTTTTAAGGACATGTGAGCTTCTATTTTTCTTTCTTCAACCTTTCATAATTTTGGAAATATTAAGCTTTTTATGCAAAATTTTGCCTATTCATACATATGGGGATTTTTTCAAATGTCATTCAGCTATAACTTCAGCATACGTTCAGCTATTGAAACCATTCACCTATTAAAACGTTCAGCACTTTAAGCTCTTTCAGCCTTCTGCATTCCAGCTTTTCAGCTTTTCAACTTTTTCATAAATTCAGCTTTTTATGAAAAAAAAATGAAAATTGCTGCAAATGGGAAAAGCTTCAAATCCTCTTAAAAAATCTTCGACTTTCAACCTCTTCTTCTCCCTCATGCTTTGAGCTAGAGACACCATTCCAACTTTAAAAGAGCCACAAAACCTTGAACTACTGGGCTTGTATTCAGTTTTTAAAGATATTGTACGATTTTGGACTAATCACAGTTTTAGTTTGAAGAACTTTCAGCCCATCTTCTGACTTCATAATGGGTGTGTATTGCGTGAGCTAGAGTGCGTGACATCATCAACTGCTGCACCCCAGGGTGTAGAACAGCTCCAAAAGTGAGAAAAAAAAATCTCTTCAGCTTGATTTAGATCCAAAACCTTTTACTCAACATAGACAATGTATACATAGAAATGTAGGAAAACTTGTTGGCTTTCAGATGATGGTCTCATTTTAGATGTACGAGTTACCGTTTTGGATGTGGAAGCCCTGGAGCGACAAGAAGTCACTAAGCCGCCCCATAAGCCCCAATGTTAATTTTGAGCCTAAAGTTCTACAGGACAGCAGACGGTACCTGATTTGTCTCTCGCGTTTGTGCCCTCATTTATCACTTTCCAGAAATAAAAAACAGATGACCGAGATCAGCAATATCTCCTCTCACTCACCATTTAGATGTTTTGACCCTACTATTAACGTTTTTTGTAAAATCGCAGGGGTTTGTGAGGCATTTTCCCATTCATTCTTATGGGGACATTTTCATCTCTGTCTGTTACTTCTCCAGCGTGTGTATCTGTAGAATGCGTGTGTATTGCGTCAGCTAGAGCGAGTGACACAATCACTTGATTGGAGAGCAGCTGGAACACTGGAGAGAGAATTCTCTTCAGCTGGATTTGAATCCAACATCTTTTATTTTACATAGATGATGCAGCCATTTTAAGCTCTTTCTGCCTTTAACTTTCAACCGATTCAGTGTTTTTTCACCTTTTTAAGTTCTTTCTGCTTTTAACTGTCCACCGTTCCAGTGTTTTTTTTCACATTTTTAACCTCTTTCTGCCCTCTTGCTCTAGACCTTTTTAGCCTTTTCAGATATTCATCTCTCTGCCTTTTCAACTCCTTCAAACATTCTGCTTCATGTTCAGATATGAAAATGTTCAACTTTTTAAACTCTTTCAGCCCTCCTCAGCTTATCTGCCTTTCCATCTTTTGAAAATATTCATCTCTCTGCCTTTTGAGCTTCTTTATACATTGAGCTTCATGTTCAGCTACAGAAACTGTTCAGCTATCAGCGTGTTTAGCTCTTTATGCTCTTTCTGCCTTTAGCTTTTCAACTTTTTCAGCTTGTCAGCAGTACATTCAGCAGATTTCCATTCGGCCTTCAGCATTCACACTGTATTTTCGCAGGAAATGCAATTTGTCTAGTTATTATTAGGGCCTGAGCAGGGAACCTGCGAGGACCCTATTGTATTTGAAGTGATTCTTTATTTATTTTTTATTTATTAGGGCCCGAGCAGGGAACCCCTGCGAGGACCCTATTGTTTTTCATGTGATTATTAGGGCCCGAGCAGGGAACCCCTGCGAGGACCCTATTGTTTTTCATGTGATTATTTATATATTTTTTTTTTTTTTTTTTTTTTTTTGCAAAACCTACTTTTTCGAACTCCTCCTAGGCAATTTGACCAATTCGCACGAAACTTTGCATGAAGCATCTCTAGACCCTCCTGACAAAAAGTTATTAAAAGAATTTTGATAGTCCATAAGACAGCCGAAATTTAAAACGACAAATTCCTGCATGTTGTGTTGAAAGCGGACAATCTTGTACATCTTAGTGAAATGCTGTCAGATTATCACGTAACTGTTCAGAATTATGTTCCATGGACTGATGAGGCACTGTGTAAAATTTGGTGCAAATCGGCCAATAGATGGCGATCTGGTCGCAGTCTGATTAGTTTGAATGGAAAGTAAATGGGAAAATCTTAAAATCCTCTTCAAAACTCATCGACTTTCAACCTCTTCTTGTGCTTCGTGCTTTGAGCTACAGATACCATTCCACCTTTTAAAGAGTCAGAAGACCTTGAACTGTTGGCCATGTATTCAGTTTTTAAACATCTCTTACGGTTTCCAAATCATCACAGTTTTAGTTTCACGGATTTTTAGGCCTTCTTCTGATTTTATAATGGGTGTGTATTGCGTGAGCTAGAGTGCGTGACATCATCGCCAGAGTGTAGAGCAGCTGGAAGAACTGGAGAAAAAATTCTCTTCAGCTACTGGACGATGATACTTTCAGCTTCTTCCCGAAACTATTTCATTGCATCAT
>JARJLU010017140.1:0-29175 GCA_030272975.1 Sparidentex hasta
TGAACTCACAAATGTGCTTCTGGAAGAATGGTCAAAAATTCCCATAAACACCCCGAAACCTTGTGGAAAGCCTCCCGGAAGACTTAAAGCTGTTATAGTTGCAAAGGGTGGATCGATGTCATATTAAACCCTACTGATTAAGAATGGGATGTCACTAAATTTCATACACGAGTCAAGGCAGGTGAGTGAATACTTTTGGCAATATGTGGAAATGCCTTGTTTTTTATGGATCCACAGCGCTCTCCAGTGGTGAGCCCTCATAAGATTTGTAGCCAATGTGAAGTCTCTAGCTTACTCATTTATGCATATTACCAGTCAATAATGAATATATTCCCTGTTATAATACTATTAGGCTAGAACTAAAATGAAAATGTGCAAGTAATTATTTCTACTTTATAATCAAGTGTGTCAGGGTGTTTAACCAAGTACTGTTATTTTTGAATGTTAGTGATTTAATGACTCATTCACCCTGCTGGATTCCCACTCATGAAATATGAGTTTGTGTCATTTTGCTCTGACATTAGTTAGAAGAATGTTGGTCAGGGCTCTGCTTGCATTCAGTTATTCTCTTAATATTTAGCTGCTTTCACCCTGCTTGCAAGTTCACTGACCGCCCACATTTCATTCATAAACTCATTATATTAGTTATTATAGACGCAGCATGTTTCTGTTACCATCTCATTTATTTACTGTTTAGCCAAATCAATATATTTTACCATATGTAGTTGTCTGTGGAGGTTTGTTTTAATGTGAGGAACCAATGGTAACTGTGTGTCAGGTCACTACTTCAGTAATGAGATTGAATAAATTGAGTAAATTGTATTGAAATTCATTGAAATGAATGACATTTATTTAAGTTAATCGCGTCGAATTTCATTAATTTCCTCCAGATTAGTCTAAGAGATAAAAGAATGGAGGTGGTGCCCCTATTCAAATGTTTAATTAATCTCAACTGATTAATAAATGTAATGTTTAAGTAGTGTTTCCACTACACTAACATTACACATTAGAGGTATTTTTTTCATGAGGTTATTCTCCACTTGATGAAATACCTTCCCCATATTACTCTGGCAACAGGGTTCGAAAATAAGGACTGACATTAAATCTTTGCAGTCCCGTTAAACGTTTGAAACAGCTGATTTTACCAGAGGCTGACAAGTGTGGCATTAGAATCATATGTAGACTTGCATAGAATTACTGGGAGTTGCTTTGGACGAAAGCATCTGCCAAATGCCCTAAAATGTAAATGTAAAAATGCATAGCCTGCCCTCTCTTCATCTGATCCACTTTCAGTTGATTTAGTCTTGAATATATCGCAACACCATCACCAAGTCCACGATGGGGACAGGGCACTGAAGGCAGACAGGTACAGAAACCATTCCATTAACATAACGTTAGTTAATACTGTACCAATGTGGTACTATCGCTTCCAAATAAACCAGCCACGTAACTATCAGTCCATTATCAATCCTTACCCGGGGAATATGCGCGAACTTAATGGAGTGCCATTTAACAATGTAACACATGCGCACTGTCACTTTTCACCTCTAGGATGGGAGGTACTCCTGGGAGAGAGAGGGGGAGAGAGAGGGGGAGAGGGCCCTAATGTTCTGTTCAACAGTTCTAATAAAGTTATATCCAAGATTTTTCAATTTCGACATTGTTATATTTAAAGAATAAATAAAAATCCTTAACATATGAATTATATAACTATGAAGTACCTGTCCAGCTTTCACCAACAAAAAATAATCGCAATTTCTCTAAACTCTAAACATGATTTCTATTTTAGTAGCCACCCTTTGCTTTGATGGCAGCGCTGGAAACCCTTGGCCTTCTCTCAATGAGCTTCATGATGTCGTCACCTGAAATGGTTTTCACTTCACAGGTGTGTCTTGTCAGGGTTCATTTGTGGGATTTCTTGCCTTCTTAACGGGGTTGCGACCATCGGTTGTGTTGTGCAGAAGTCAGGTTGGTACACAGCTGACAGCCCTATTTGACAACTGTTAGAATTCATATTATGGCAAGAACCAGCTTAGTAAAGAGAAATGACAGTCCATCATTAGTTTAAGAACTGAAGGTCTCTACATCAGCTGTTCAGAGGAGACTGCACCAATCAGGCCTTTGTGGTCAAACAAACCTTATGAGTCCAAATTTGAGATCTTTGGCTCCACCCGCCGTGTCTTTGTGCGATGCAGAAAAGGTGAACTGATGGTCTTTACATGGAGGAGGAGGTGTGATGTGTGGGGCTGCTTTGCTGGTGACACTGTTTGGGATTTATTTAATATTGAAGGCACACTGAACCAGCATCTGATCCACTGCAGTGTTCAGTAAAGCCCTGGCTCTTTAATGAAATTGGAGGTCTTTCCTTTCTTTTGAAATGTATTTTTTTTTACCTAATAGATTACCAATCGACAAATCAAAATTTCATCAACAAACCCTCCTAACATGGAAGCTGGCTTCTGTCCACAATTTCTCACCCCACAGAAATTTCCTCTGGAATAATAGCAAAATTCTTATATGAAACAAATCCTTATTCTTGCTAAAATGGTTTGAAAGAGGTATCATCTATATCCTCGATCTTTTTGACAATGCTGGTAATATGTTGTCTTATGAACATTTTACATTTACATTACATTTTACAGTTTTCCTGTTCCCTCCAGAGAATTTATATCTGTAACTTGTTAATATAACTTAGAAAAAGCCACTTGAGTTACAGTGAATATAAAACAAGTCAACCTGTACTGATGCCTCGTGGACTTGAACTAACAGATAGAAGGTGTAATAATAAACATATTTGACAGTGTTTTCAAAGAATGAATAGAGTTGTGCCTAGAGGCAAGTTTTACTGAAGGTCCCAAATAGAGGAAATAAACTGGAGAAGAGTTTGGCTTCTACCCCACAAATGTTGCATGTCTAACAAGGCTAAAAATGTACATTTTAAAATACTGCATAATATATACCCAGTTAGTAGTATTATTGCTAAGTTTATAGATTCCTGTACTTTGTGTAATCATAATACAGAAACAATTTCACATCTGTTTTTTTCATTGTGATATATCTAAAAAGTTTTGGAGTGATGTTGAATCTCATTTTTTTTTTATGCTGCTAACTCTCCATACTCTCTTACCCTTAAACATGTTATTTGCTTCTATGTTAACCCAGAATATAATGCTCCTGAACACATGATGAACTTTGCTATCCTAAATGCAAAATGTTATATTCACAAACAAAAATTTGCAAAATCACCACCTAAATTTGCTCCTTTTCTCCTGGAACTGAGCTCTTTGCTTAAATCTCTGTTTTTGTTAAATAACAAAAAAAAAAAAGCAATACCTTACTGAGTCATCATGAAAAGTTTTTCCCCGAAGCCCCTGATTAAATTATCTGTTTATTATTTGTTTTATTTTTCCTTCTCTTTTTTTTTCTTTTTTTTTCATTATTATCAATAAAGCCCTGCCAACCCTCATGAGAGAGAGAGTTTAAAAGCCAACAACTCCCCTCCAGGTAATTAGACCTGAAGAAGCCTATTGGAAGATACAAGAAAGTCCAGTCGCCTACATTATGGAATTTAAAATTACCATGACCTGGATTACTGAGGCCTTCATCAACAAAATGAGGGAATGTTACAAGGCTCTCTTTAGTTTTCTGAAAGATACACATTTAGATTCTAAGATAACAAAAAAAAAATCATTAATGTATGTATTTATTTTATTTATTTATTTTTTGCTTTGCCCCGCGACCCTACAGAGGATTAAGCGGCGTACATATAATGTATGTATTTATTTATTTATTTATTTTTTGCTTTGGTGCTTATCATAAACTTTTATAATGTAATGAGATATACTTGAAACGCTCCGGTACAGCAGGTGGCGGCATGCAGTCGTATACGTTGGTTTGAGCCATCATTAACTACAGAAGAAGAAGAAGAAGAAGAAGAAGAAGAAGAAGAAGAAGAAGAAGAAGAAGAAGAAGAAGAACGTTCTGACCAACGTGATCATATATGTGCAGGAGAACGTGCACGAGACCGTGACATTGATAAGATAAGTTGAGAATTACGTCAACGTTTCCTTCACACAGGGAGTCAGGAAGTTCTACGCAGGTCTCTGTTTAAATGACTTCTGTCCCGCCGAAGAGGTTGTACAAGGAGCTGCCGGTGTGGATAGTAGAGGACCACCATGATGTAAGCCTTTCTTGTGTTGTGTTATAGCTGGGATGTGCAACCCAATATTGCGTGTGGAGGCTTCCACTCACTGTACGTGTAAACAATTAGTATGAGCCGCTAGCCTTCGCTAGCCTAGCTATGAATGGTTTTAATTATGTTTGTTTTGTCTGTACAATCGTCAGGGTGGCATTATTTTTTTCACAGAGATACATTTAATGTTCATGTCGAAGCCTGTCAGCCAATCACCAGCCTCTTCTCTCATTTAATATAAGTGGTGTCTGGCCCCTTCAGTCTATTCTCACTTTTACAATGTGTGCTACAGTACTTATACAAACAAGCACTGTTTTCTTTCTGATCTGTCCAGTAACCTGAAGGCTACAAGTACATTGTCTTATTTTGTTTGCAGTTTTGTCATTTCATGCGCCATTTGAATAGTTTGAGTCACTAACTCAGAAACAGAGATGGTATCATCCAGATCACTACAACTACCTGGAATGATCGAAAGTGGCCACAGTAGGGTTCAGACTGTACCTGCAATTCCTGATTTGTCTTGCATCTGATGGGATTGTTAAACTGATAAAGACTGAACCTCCAGTCATCTGCGCCCACGTTTATCACCTGCTACCAAACTGTCAACTTACGCTTTGGTGAATTTCACTATCTCGGCTTGTTAAACGTGTTACATTCTGTATCAGCTTTGCTAACAGTGTAGCAATTATTGCTGCCCAAAGACTTACCCAGACATCTTAATTGTGGATGTTGTGTGTGTGTGTGTGTGTGTGTATAACATTACTAGTTATTATGTACAAACTTATTTTATGTCTGTCTGGCTTCATATTGCTGGTCTGATTGTGTCTTTACCAGGTGGTGTGTCATATCTATCGTGCCATTGCATCAAAACACCTCCCGCTGGAGAACATAAAAATGGTGCATTTAGACTCCCATCCTGATCTGCTGATCCCCGTCAACATGTCTGCCGACACCGTCTTTGACAAGGAGAAACTCTTCAGGTACGTTTGGCTTAGTAACAGTACAGTGTGTTGCCACCCGGACCGACTCATTCTGAGCTTTCCCTTTAGTCTCGGGACAGCCACATCATGAAGCTGTGGCTTTTATTAGTTCAGGCAGAGCTTGACACTACGATGTCACTTATCTGTTGGAGTAACTGTTGCACAAATTTAACATTATAAATTAAGCTGCTTAGGCAGCTTCACAGTAAATGCTCCAGCATGGCTATCAGTAGGGTAGGTTCACCCAAATGAAAAGTGCTTGGTAGAAAAAATGACTTTTCCCTTACAAACTGCTGACAGTGTGCTCTGTGAACTTTTTAATGACCTCTACAAAAATATTAACTCAGGGTGGTAATTACAGGCTACCCCATGATACGATATGCTACATGGCCCCTGTACAACTATATCATGATACAGCGATTCTGCCATAATCGATATATTGCAAGATGAATCACTGTATAAGTGACAAAACAAAATGCCTGTAAAAGGGTTAGGCACAGGATTTCTCTTTGGTGTCAGTATGACAGAATCTGACAAAAAACTGAGATGAAACCCTTAAGATGTGCATGAAGTCTTCGTTTAGTGCCTCTTTTACAAACACACTGACTTTAACTTGTCATTGTCCACATGTGCCATCACATAAAAGTCCAAACTGTGAGAAAACAGAACAGTTTTAACCAGTTTTTCATAGAATAACTATGAAAACAAATTAGTGTTAAAAAAACAATACGCCTACCTTTATAAGCATATATATCTATGTATATCTGGACACATTTCACTGCTTATCAACTTGTGTTATATAAACCTGGAACATCTAAGAATTTACCAGCTTGCTTAACATAAATCTAAGATGATTTCAGTTTTTTTTAAATAACTTGTATTATGTAAACCTGAGCCTATTTCAATTCAACCACAAATATGCATGTTCTTCTTCAGGAACAACAACTGATGAGCATGCTCAGAGGTGACAAACTTCTTTGAGCGGTAATTAGCACCAGTTTGAGTCTCCTGCATCCCCCGTGTTCGTAGCACCTAGAGGTGCATTTCACACTTGGTATCAATAAAACGGGAGGAAGTGAAATCCATCCATCATGGGTGAGTGCAATTCTCTCTGCAGACTGGAGTGCATCGGCCATCTTTCCTTTCACCGTAAAGAGCTAGAACGGCTTTTTCGGTGTTATGGCTTTTGCTCGGTATTTCATAGGCGGAACTTGGACGTGCAGAAGTTCAGAAGTGCGGCACCCGGACAGTTGATGGCGTGTACAAGACACAAGATGGCTGAGAGTGAAATCACTGACAGGCACTGGAGAAGTAGGTTTGCTGTACTGCCCTCCTCAGAGTGTATCAGTGCCGCCATTTAGAAGAAGTGACCCAACATATTGACTTTCCTTTTTGCAGATGTTTAACTGCTTAAAGTCTATTTGTGTTAAAGCTGTTCTTGATTGTATTATACAGCGAACCGTTGTGTTTGTTCTTTGGTCTGGGGGATTCTATGCTCAGGATTGTGTTTATAGTGAGAAGTCTTGGACTCTATAATTTAATAAGGGTAGCTTTTTATGTTTTTAATTATTCAGAATATGCTGAAGTCCACCAACATTATTTTTGTATGAAAGCTGCTGGTATATAATTCTACATTTTTAAATGAAAGCTGTTTGTGATTTTGGTACAGCAAAATGTTTGTTTTTTGGGGGGTTTTTGTCTGAAGAATTATATTGCTCATTGCATGTAACAGGTGATGTTGGTTAGAAGTCTATTTTTTATGTCAGTGATTGAGAATATGCTGAAGCTGTATTCATTTACTACATGTGTGTAGCTACAGGCACACCTTTCTTTTCCTGTTGGTTCTTTGCAAAGCTGGGATGTTTGCTGACAAGTGTAACCTTCCATTGCCATATCTCTTCCATTTGTTTTATTATTAATAGATACTGGAAATAAATTCAGAATGGATCATTGCTACTAATACTTTGCTTTAGAAGTCACACAGTGAGGAAATAAAGAAATCCAGTATATTAAAAAAAAATGCATCAAGATGTAGAGATTCAAACCTCTAATGGTTCGGATTGATTAATGATAAAACTGATGGTAGGTCATGTTGCCCCGTTCTGATAACAGATAAAGACATTTAAAACCTGTACAAATAAAATCACAACCATCTGCATGGATAACATTACTAGATGTAAGGGTGCTGCCATTGATTGGGCACCGATGTTGTTATTGGCCGATATCTGTTGTAAAAAGTTTGATCGGTGGGCCCTATCAGAAGAGCTGATCAGATTAACGAGACAGTTTGTCCGTTTGCCACTTGAATACCACACATAGTACGGAACACTGCGCACGCCTGCTGCCTGCTCCTCCTGGTGTAAACGGCGTGATGTATTTCTCTTGCTCCTGCCAGCTAGCTATTTGTGAGTGACTGGATAGATGGACCGGTCCCACAGACCAGATCTCACAATGTTTGGTCACGTGCTGACAGGCCAGACAGTGATTATAACTACCTCTGACACTGTACTGAGGAAAGACATTAGTTTATCATTTGGCATTGTCTGTTCACATTTTCTGTCGCCATTGTTGGTTCAGGCCTTGTACCACGAGAGCAGACAGCTAATGGAGCTAACAGCTGACTGAGCTAACAGCTTACAGCTGAACTAAACACAGCAGAACTGTCCAGAGGAACAAGAAGTGTTAAACAGTGAACGGAGGTAAAGAGTTCACACCAAACAAATGTGCTGAAGTACTTTAACTAAGTACTGTGTTGTCAGTGTGAAAGTACGAGGTACAAGCAGTGATCAGGTAGTGGAGTTGTGGCTTCAGGGATCAAACACTAAGACACAGAATCTTTCCCAAATTCTGCAATTTATTTACGTTTTCTGAATTCTGTATTTTACAGTTTACAGTTTTTTTGTTTTTTTTGTTTGTGTTTTTTTTTTTTTGTTTCAGTGAGTTGAGTATAGAAAACTGGATCATCCCCATGGTGTATGCTGGCCATGTGTCCTATGTGGCATGGCTGCATCCATACTGGGCCCAGCAGATCAGAGAGGGAGAGCACAGGATGGCTGTAGGAAGAGACTTGTCCACCACCACCATCAGGTAGCATATATGCACTAAAACTTTATTTCATATTATTAAGTCCTCATTTGTTTTACAAAATGTTTGTTTTACTGTCAGGTCTTTCCTGGCTGCCCGATGCTTTCTACACCACACAAAAAAAAATGTTCCAACAGTCAAAGGTTACTGCAAATGTGCCCATTCATAATTATTCTGGAATTATAAGAAAGGGAGATTTAATGTAAAAAAGCTTTAAATATGATAATAGATAGTAGAGAAACATATAAAGTTGGGTTCTGTGTTCTTTCAAAAAAAATAAAAATCAATATGCAAAAATACATGACAGTACAGCGGCTGTAAATATACATCATCATCATCATCACCACAGTGTCACCCTCTGTTGGAGAGTTCTCTGTTTTTAAGTTAAATGTTGAAAACATCTAAAAACAAAACTTTGTTTTTCTCTCATCTGGCTCTCAATATATCAATTGGCTTCTCTATAAAATGTGTCCATTTCCGTCTGAAACGTGTGTAACTGTGGGGTTAGATCATCATCTCCTAACATCTCAATTTAATTGTAAATGCCATAATTTATTTTTTAAACTATTCCCAATACCTTCCAAATGTATTGTAAGACATGGAACATTTCTAGTTCTTATACTGAATGATTACTGACTAATAATGTTTATTTGGAACTTTGTTAAATTCCTTATTACATAATAATGAACTGTTAAATTATCTTGATGTGAAAGATTTATGTTGAGTAGGATTGTTTTATCATCAGTTATTTATGTCAAAATAACTTTGAACAGACACATAATAACCTTCTTTGTCTAATAAGACAATTTTCTCAGAGAAGTGTCGAACCAATATGGCAGTCAGTGCTTCCAAACGGGTATTTTTAACTTTTATTAGACTTCTTCTCTCTTCTTGGGCCTGTCCACATTGGGCTTGGTTGACATTTCCCTCATTCTGCTGGTAGTTGAAGGGTTGTCTTACTATCATTCTTGTAGGTACATACAGTAGTTTCTGAGTTTTCAGCATGTACCTCCGGCACAACAAGCCAGAGGAATGGAAAACACCTGAGATGAAGTGCAGCCTTTAAGTATGCAACATATTTTTTCCCTGTTTTTCCTCATTGGTTCATCATGAACTCCATTTCTTTTTATCTCTGTCTGGTTCTCTGCAGGCTGACCAGTACAGACAACTACTTTCTCAGTGATGGTCTGTACGTTTCTGAGGATCAGCTTGAGAACAGTAAACTTCTCAGACTGGATGTGGTCAAGGTCAATCCTGTCAAAGCAAGTCACGGGTCAGCTTCAGGTGTGTACTTTAGCTACTGAGGGCGGGTAGACAGTAGCCATGGAGATGTCTATCGACTACCCCCCAGAAGAATCGCCACCTTAATGTGGTGGAAGGGTTTTTGTGCAGGGGGAGAGAAATGTGGTCGGATGCCAGCCTGTGCTAAATGGGATGGGCTTGAATTCTTTTGTGGAGTTTGGTGATAGTACCTTTGGAGTGGCATAGTGGGATGGTGGTTACCATCTTTGTGAAGGAGAGTTTGGGGGGGGAACAATTTGTTGTGTTGTCCTCCGTGCCTGGTCCCATGATATTCTTGGCCAGGATCTTAAGGTGCAGTCATAGTGAGGAGACTGTCCAGTTTGGGAACCTCTGAATTTCATCTCTGCTCTTTGCAGATATAGTGGTTCTGCTGGCTTCCTCCGCCTGTGAACTCCAGCAGGCACTGGGGCGAGTGTAAGCTCATGCCCCGAGCAAAGGTGTTAACATATCTTGGGCTGTTGTTCACGATTGATAGCAAAATATCTTGTGAGATGGACAGGTGGTTTGGCGCAGCAACAGCAGATGCCTACATGCCTCCCTTTGGAGGTTTTCTTGGCACAACCGAGTGAAGACCCTGTGGCAGACGCAGAGACCACTGGAGAGATTATATAGTACATCTCATCTAACCTCAGTTTGCCTCAGAATCTCCCAGGAGTAGTGAGAAAACGTTGCTTGGGAGAAGAATGTCTGGAATGTCTGGCAGCAGCTTTTTTAAAAAGTGTTTCTAGGTTTAAAGCTATTTCTTTGTTTTGCTGTCAGGCTTCCATCAGGTGTATCTTGTTTTAATAACAGTACAGCCTGCTGCTGACTGTTCACTCATGCCAGCACTCAAGGGATTGATTGATCCCTCAGTGCCAGATCAACATGACAGAGTCATTTGGACCAGAGCTGTAAAATTTGAAAGTGCTTTGCTTTTAAGACACTGAGTATACAAAATAATCACATCTCCATTTAGCAGGAGCGAGGCTGCTTTCCCTGTTGGACTTAAATAATGATAAGACAGCAGAGCACGCCCCCTTATTGTTATCCACATACACACACATGCTTGCTTTCAAATGAATTAGTGCTGTCAACTTTTGGAAAAAGGTAAAACCAATCAAAGAACAGTAGGAGTGTCTTCACTTTTATAGAAAAATATCTGGGGATATTATTTTCAAAACTTGTTAGCTGTTGACTGTTGCTTATTTAGTTATTGATATTTGATCTTATCAAGAGAAACTTTGAAAAACAAAGTTTTCAGAGGTTTAAAGGGTTTTCTACTTAAAATATACTCTATTATACAATGTGACCAGTCACTGATTAATACATTTTTGGTAGGAGCCTTGTCCCATTGGGTTATGTTTAAGGATTAGTAGTTAGTAGACATGATGTTATAATTGCAATTGTAATTTAGATGAATAATAAAACTGCTATTGAGCTAAATGTTTTGTGTTGACCTATTCTTTAACTGTGTGTCATCATAAAGCATTTTGCTTATGCTTTTTTTTTCAAACACCAAAGTTTTGATGGGTAAGTTTTACCTTGAATTGTTTAATTGTAGCAGCAGTACAGTCAGTGCAGGTTAGTTTCTTTAGTCACATTACCTGCTGCTCTCCCAAGTTGAACCAAACATCTACAGCAAAAACTACATCTTTTGTCATGTCTCCCCTATGATATGTTGTCACAGAGGTGGTTTGGTCTGGTTTTTTATGTTCAGCAGTATAGAAAATTTAAATAACAGTGATCATAGAAATATTATAGGAGTTCTAAAGTGTGTCTCTGTGATCCTCTTCTACACATTGCTACTTGTCACTCTAAATTTGAAGCGACACTATAACATAGAATTGAGAATTTGTAGCATGTAGTTGAGAGAATATTTAAGATCCAAGATGAAACTGACAGAAGGGCTGGACTAAGAAGAAGGCACAATTACAAATGTGGCTGCTACGTCAGCTCCATTGACAGCACCATGGATTTATTAATAAACAGTTACTGATTCTAACTGTCAAACTATTTCTAGATGAGAATGTAGAAGGGGATGAAGATTAACATGGGTGATACTCTTGGTTGATTTGGTCATCCTCTGTCATCCCTCCTCAAATCGTCTGCTGAATGTAATTCAGTCAAAAAGGCAGATTAATCTTTTTAAAAAAGTATTTATATCGGACTGCATTATATTATTCAAGTAGTGTTGGTAGTTACCTGGATGTATAATTACATAATTAACTCTCTTGGTTTATTATTTTCCATTTTTGTGTTTTATTTCTTTATCAGGTATTTAATAGGATGTATCACCATTGTTTCCTATACCATGTTCTATCTTTGGTTATATTCTGTATATTCCTAAATTAGCAATTTAACTTAGTTCAGGAATGGAGCTAACCTCAATCTTACACTGTTCTGTGTGGCATTTCAGAAAAGAAAACAGAAGAGGACACAGAGAGATGGTTTGTCAAGAGAGCTCGTACAGAGGACGATAAAGGTGCACAAGCCAGCTGCTCTCTGTCCCTCTCAAGATGTACAGACACACTGCATCCAGAAGAGAGCAGCAGTGGGACAAACTTGGGGGATGATGATAATGATGGTGATGATGACGGATCCACGAGTTATGTTGTTAAGAGAATATCTGCATTTCTGAGTGAGACCGAGCCGTACATCTTGGACATTGATTTGGATTTCTTTACATGTAAGAATCCCTTCAAGGAGTTATATACACAGGTATGTCCCACTGATACACCTCCACCTCACTCTGTGTGTGTGTGTGTGTGTGTGTGTGTGTGTGTGTGTGTGTGTGTGTGTGTGTGTGTGTGTGTGTGTGTGTGTGTGTGTGTGTGTGTTCCCGCGCGTGTGTGTGTGTGTGTGTGTTCCCGCGCGTGTGTGTGTGTGAGAGTGCGAGTGTGATTATTGTAGAAAAAAATTACAATAATGATGTAAAAACTCATTAATCATGTAATTAATTAGAGCCAACTGATTATTTTTTATTTTATTATTATTTATTAGATCACACTCATCAGTGGAAGATTTTAACTAAATAAATAACAGGATATCTCCATGAGTCAAGAGTTTGGAATGATCTCTGGTCTGACTCAAGAGGAAATACATCATATCCAGAAAGTAACGAGTCCATGGGGAAATAGGAAAATAACTGGATTGAAATAGAAACACAATAGTTGTTGTCACAAACATTAGAAAACAGACTAGAGACTGGAAGCTTATACAGTATAACCCTCAAAGACATGGACAGGTCGACAGGTCGATAATTCATGATTTCTGGTGCTGGACCTCCAGTGGTGGGGTGTGTCAGGCATTATTTGTGAAGATGCTAAAGTGAAGCCTGGAGTCCTGCGCTGTGTCTGGCGGATTAATGGAATCTAATCATGGTATACACAGAAGTAAACTAGGCCTTTATTT
The DNA here is from genome assembly GCA_030272975.1 of Sparidentex hasta. Taxonomy (NCBI): domain Eukaryota; kingdom Metazoa; phylum Chordata; class Actinopteri; order Spariformes; family Sparidae; genus Sparidentex; species Sparidentex hasta. The sequence continues at coordinate 12,949 of JARJLU010017140.1, forward strand.
TCAGTTATGAGTAGTTGAAAACATAAGCAGGTCATCAACTACATACCTGCCATTTATATCTTAAGGAAATGACTGCTTGGAGACATATAAAACATGAATAGTGTATAGTAATGTTATGAATGGTGATGGTTTAGGCTTTAACCTTCAACTTCACATTGTTTTTGTGTGGTGAAAATACAATAATGTAATTTAAAATAAAAGTATATTATAAATATACATCTGTATCATCACAGTGATGAAATGGACTCCCTAAAAATGTAATATTTGGTGAGGGGATGGCACTGTAGGTCCTGCATCACAGTTTCTCTAACTTCAAACAGAACAATCATATCATGAAGAAAGATGAATGCGCTACTTGCATTTAAAACTATGTGCCTCCACATTAAGATCCCTCTGTAGTTTAAATGCGACATAGATGTAAAACATGTTTCCAAGACGTGACCTCAGCTCCATGTTGTCTTTGTGTCAAGGAAGAGTTCACCATCCTTCAGGAGCTCTACAACTTCCAAGGACCCGGCCCGGATGCAGATAAGGTAGGGACCCATGTGTGGTCGAACTAGAGCAAACGATGTATATGTGAGAGCTTTACTCTGTTATAACACACAGGGCTGCATAATGGAATGCAATTGTGTGCCTGTATGTCTGGTCTGTGTGATTGATTGTGTGTGTGTGTGTGAGTGTCCAGGAGGAGCTTGATGCGTGTGTGGATCGTCGCGTACATCAGCTAGAAGACCTGGAAGCAGCATTTGCTGACCTGCTAGAGGATGATGGGGAAGAGACAGTTACACGCTGGGCGAGAAACCCTGGGTAACATTTCTTTGTAACAGTTCAGAGAGCTAAACAACACGCCCCCTTAACATTGAAGTCAGCGCAGCTATTGAAGGGCAATATAAAGGATAACATTACTTTTCATTGGGTCTAGTACTCAACCTATGATGTGTTGTTTTTTGAGTGACACATGTCAGCAGTTTCTATCAATACTGATTAATTTCCTTACACTTCCGCAAAACAATGCAGTGCATTGTAAGATGCAGGTCAAGGGATGATTAAGGGGTGAAATTGATGCTTAGTCTACTAACTCTATATTAAGCAGTAAACTGAGTTTTCTGAAACTTAATTGTGATCATTTAGCCTCATCACTGACAGATAAAGTCTAGCACTTTTAGAATGTAATTGTTTGTTCTATAAAGTGTACAGTCATGCATTGTGTCACTTGTAGTCCAAGTCCATGCCATTGCTCTCTGTTCATGACTGTAAATTTGTAATTTTTTTTAAGGAACAGTAAGAGCTCAATTTCTTCCCTTTTTCCTTTATATGTTTTCAGCATGGCTTCCTTAACCCAACTGGTTTCCAGTCTGAGGTCGAGAAACCTGTGCCCTGACTATGAAATGGTAAGGATGTTACTGAACCTGTGTACTGTAACTGTACCTACCACATCTGTACAGAAGGGGAATGGGGCGGCAGTTTTGTTCTGCTTCTGATCCACCAGTGGAAGTAGTAACAGAGCCTCAACTGAGGTGAGATGATGTCTGTGTTGTACCGCACAGAGACATGCCCAGTGGAATCAACGGTTAAGGGTTAGCTGTTAGCATGTGTTCTGCTGGTCACAGTTAGACATCTTAACATAATATCCTTGAGTTATCAGAGCAATGTTACAAGACCAAACAACAGTAATGTAGTAGCATGTAGTGTCTTCAACAACTTCTATGAGAAAAAAATATGTATAACGTATATGTGAAAAACTCACTGTTATTGTGTTTGTCCTACCAATTAGAAATGACACAGTGGAATGGCTGTAACCACTGCTTGGTTCAGTGTGAACATAGAAAAGGCAACGCATAAGCGAGCCTCAGTTGTGGTGATGCAGTTTATGTAAGATTAGTAACTGTAATATGACGATGGTAAAATAGACTTTTTTTTTAGTGTCGTACTATGAGACTATGACTGCTTCTTTCCTCAGGCTGAGTCCCCTCAATATATCCTGAGCCTGCCACTAAATAGGATCTTCATTTAATTTCCTATCCAACCTGGTGACAGGCATAAAGATCGATGATAATAATCATATCAAAGCAGGCAATCTTTGTGCTGAAGGTCACGTTTGCTCATTTAGGGCATATAGGGGCATCAGTATTAAATGACTTCTTCTTTCAAGTTAAAAGTTTCTTGTACTAGTGGAGTAATTATTGACATGGATGATTTTGGTAAGATGGACATTTTTATTTCTGTCTGTTCGCTGTCATTTTGTTCACGTGGATATGTGCCTGACCAAGACTCAGGATGCAACTTAAAATGACAGTTGCATCTTCAACATCTTCAATAATATGAATGAAAGATTCAGAAATGATTCAATGATAATACAGTCCCTTTTCACTTAAAGGCTTAACCCATCTCAAATAAAACATCATTCCTTCATTCTGTCTCCATTCTTTTTCCTCCTTTTACCTTTGAGTTTTCTGTTTCAACCCTTCTCCTCCCCCGTGTGCTCTCTGTCAGGTGCATCAGGCGGGGTTAACCTGTGACTCAGTTGAGCTGCCTCACCACATCAGCACTGATGAAGAGATCGACAGACTTGTCTCAGCTGTACAGCTGCTTCTGAAGGCTCTGCCCAAACCCACACTGGTGACTATGTCGAGGTAAACATACAAAACAGAGTTTAAAGTCTGTGGATGTCAACTTCTGAATATAAATGTTATTTCCAAAAAAAGAGGTTAAATGTGTTTAACATGTGTTTTCAGGTCAAGTCTAGATGAGTACTGCCCAGTGGAGCAGGTGGATTCTGTCCAGACGAGAGTGCTGGCTGTACTGGAAAGCCTGTATGGACCACTGGATTTGCACAAAGACTTTGAAAACAACAGCACAGAAACTCTGGTCCCTTAAAGCAGAAGTTCTCCATGTTTTATGTGGATATATCCCAATCAGTGTTAATGGTAAATAAAGTAAATTTGGGTAATAAATTCCCTGGTGTGTGGTGTCTTGACAGGGAAAGTCGTTCCTGTTTGCACAGCCTGCCTACATGTACCAGGATGTACTGCACGTAACCTCCTGACGCTCCTTACCCCTAATACCTCCAAACCTTCCGTCTGGATTGTTTGGTCTTGTAATGTTGATTTGTGGGTTGAAGTGTTAGACGTAAGTCTCTTTTATTTTCTGAGTGAATTATCTGTTTAGTTGTTCGACAACAGAGACGTGGATCCAGGGTGTCTATCCTACCAAGTCTTTGTGACATTTCTGCCCACAAAACAGCACTTGCCCCTGACAAAAAACTGGACTGTGTCTCCTTCCACTACTGTGTTGCTGTAGTTGCTGTCTTGAAAAACATCAACGTAATGGTCAGCCCTCCCTACTGAGACTTTACCCTTGAAAACAGCATCCCTTCCCACTACCGACAGAACCAGACCGGGCCGCTCTTTACTGATGGCGACTGTCATTATGTAACTTAGAGCAAAAACTTCACTTTGCATGATGCATGGTGGGTCAGGATCTCAATCACAGCACATTATAACTGCGTCAATATGATTTTAAACAGTCTGACAATACACGTTTAGATGAAAAGGTGGAAACTGGGGGAAACATGTTGAAAAAAACCACACAGATCTCAACATCATGATGTGTACTGTTACACCTCTTTTGTATCTGCAACGTCAGACTGCTGTATGAACTGAAACACTGATGCAGATTTACTGGAGCTGCTTAGTTCATTGTGAACAAACAAAGGTGGGTTGGGGGAGAGCTACTGCCTCAGGTGGAGGAGTTTAAGTATCTTGGGGTCTTGTTCACGAGTGAGGGAAGGATGAAGCGTGAGACTGACAGGCGGATCGGTGCGGCGGCCGCAGTAATGCGGTCGTTATACCGGTCTGTCGTGGTGAAGAGAGAGCTGAGTCGAAAGGCGAAGCTCTCGATTTACCGGTCAATCTACGTCCCTACCCTCACCTATGGTCATGAACTTTGGGTCATGACCGAAAGAATAAGATCCCGGATACAAGCGGCTGAAATGAGTTTCCTCTGCAGGGTGGCGGGGCGCTCCCTTAGAGATAGGGTGAGGAGCTCTGTCACCCGGGAGGAGCTCGGAGTAGAGCCGCTGCTCCTCCACATCGAGAGGAGCCAGTTGAAGTGGCTCGGGCATCTGTATCGGATGCCCCCGGGACGCCTCCCTCGGGAGGTGTTCCTGGCATGTCCCGCTGGGAGGAGACCCCGGGGAAGACCCAGGACACGCTGGAGCGTGGCCTGGGAACGCCTTGGGATCCTCCCAGAGGAGCTGGAGGAAGTGTCCGGGGTGAGGGAAGTCTGGGTGTCCCTGCTCAGACAGCTGCCCCCGCGACCCGGTACCGGATAAGCGGAAGAAGATGGATGGATGGATGGATGGATGGATGGAATATAAATAATTAACTTCCAGCTATCCACAAATGTATTATGGATATCTGTTAACAGTTAAGATAATTACAGCCACAAATATTCACTTAAGTTTTAACTAGTAGCCACAGTGAACATTATACAACTGTCACAGGTTGTTTGGTAGCCCACTCCTACAGCGAATAAATAAGCCCAACAAGAGCTAATAAATTAATGTGGACTTGCTGTAAATAAATTCACAGCATGGCCAGAAGAAAATTTAAAAATTACACGAAGATTTGGAATCTGAGGTGAATCTGAGGTTAAATCTGATTTTGAATCTAAGGAGTTATCTTACATCCCCAAACCAGACGGTCCTCTGTTAGGTAACTCCTACTGGAAGTGTAACTGGAAATATTATTTTCACATTTTTCCCTATAGAGGACACCATTGCTCCTCAGCGTCCCATGCTAACACTAAAACACTCCAACCTCATGACCAGGCACTTTACCAACTTTAGCTCCGAAAAGTTACAGTATCAAAGCCATGTGTTGTCATGCATGTATGTAAAGGTTAACTTCTGGTGAAAACGGGGCCAATTGTGTGTCGTTTTCCAGCTGTTCCAATGCCCTGGGCGTATACAGAGCGCACGTGAAGGCATCATTTAGTCAACGTGCCGTGTTTGTGTCTCCGCCTTGTCAGTGACAGAACGCCAACAGAGGAGCAGCACCGCCAGCAGCGCAACAGGCAGAGCGGAAAACGAGCTAAAATGAAGGAGAACAGTTTGCCCCGGATAGTTGTTATAATCTTATGTCTGGCCGTTTTCATTGCCGTTTTAGTTATTAACGCGTTGGCTGGAGCGGGCAGAGGTGAGTGAAATATCCTTACTAGCCTAAACTTGGCGTTGTTTCAGTGCGTTTCTCAATGTCGGCTGACTCGCTTCGTGTTTACATTTGACAGAACGTTCTTGTATTGAAGCCACATGGTTTTTGTTTCCTCCTGAACTTACACAACAGCGTTTTCTCTAATTACGAAACTGAAAAAACCCCTCCCAGTTAGTCAATGATGTTCCTCACGTTCCTGCCCGCAAAACTATGAGGGATTATTTCGTCACCGTTCCTAATGTTAATTTAACATTTTAACTAGGAGTTGTGTAATAAGCTGACTTGTTATTTAAAGCGTTTGCTTTTGTGTCAAGATTCACAGATAATACGAGACTGTAAGTACGTGTTCATCATGTTAGCAACAGCAACATCTCGGTCAAACTAAGTCTCTGAATCTTTGTTAGAGTTAATGGACTTTGTTAGCAAACACATAGCAGGAACCAGCTGAAACGTGTTAACTTGTGGCGGCCCCACACACCCTCTGGAGTTGGGTGGGGAACAAAGTAATTTTAGACAAAAAAAAAAAAAAGGAAGGAAGAGGAAAAAGAGAGGAAAAAAAGCTCACGTACATTGTTAGGGTGTGGCATTAAAATCTAATTCGATGCCTTCAGACATTTGATGAGACATTCACTTGATGATGGGTGACGCCCATGGTTGCTACACGTTTTTATGTATTTGTTTTTTGTACACATTTAGTCAGACTGGTAACCACCCACTATAGCAACTAGGATTGTACTTTTTATGGCACACCCAACCAATAGTTATGCATATTGCTGATTCAGAAAAAATGCATTTCTTAAAATGACTCCCAATAAATTGCTGACAGTGTACCATTTATCATGATATTTACATACAGAAAAAGACAGCTTCAACAATCTCCTATTATAATATATCTAACGTGTAATGCATATATTATTTGTATACAACTTGTTTTTCTTTTTACTTGAGGCACTTCTGCTTTCCTTCTATAGTAAGATGGAAGTGGCCATGAATGGTCTCTGGCAATGATTATGTACAATTGCAAAACAAGACAGCAGCCAGTGCCAGTTCCCCCTCCAGCTGTAGGGGAGTCTCACTGACCTCCCTCCCTCTTGTTGTCAAGCAGACAACCCGGGCAGTGGAAATCACTGTGAGGATAACTGACATGCTGTTATTTCATTACATTTCAATGCAGTCATTGTCTGGTGTTAATGGGCTAACATCATTTTCTCAATGTTTGTCTGTAAAAATAAAATGCCAGCAGCGGAGCTGATACAGCAGAATGTGACCTGTTGTCTCCGTGCTGTTATTGCAAAATAACAGATTAAGTTTCTATATGTGAACACAAATTATTAATTTACGTTTTACACCAAATACATACCATTGCTAGAGCAAAAATACAAAAAAATCCTGCTGAGATTACATATGTTCAAAGAAGACATTTCAATGTAGCATAAATAGTCCTGTTTTCTTATAGAATGACGCCTTTGTCCATATACTGTACTTGTTCGTGATCTGATTGAGGCTTCTTAGTCCCAGTTGAAGAGATATTCATCTGACCGCGTGCAATCATTTTTTAGGCAAGAGACAACATCCTTGAAGACAAAGTTTGACTTTGGCCCTTTTGTGTCTCTGCTTTCTAGGTCCGTTCCACTCCTCTACAGGTAATGTGTCGGCCCGCTATGAGACGGACATCACTCCAGCTGGCTGGACCTTCTCCATCTGGGGTGTCATCTATACCTGGCTCACTCTCATGGTCCTATACAACACTACATATGTGTTCAGAGGGTAGGCTAACACCACAATGATCAAACTGGATATTTATTTCAGCAACTGACTTGTCTGACAGGACTCATTGTACTGACCAACATGCCAAAGACAGCACTGATGCCATCATGTTACAGATGTACTCAAGTTTTGTACTTCAGCCCAGTTTTGAGTTACATTAATATTTATCTCATAACTTAAGTTAATAGGTACTTTGCAGATTACATGTTGCGTCAGAGCCGAAGTCACAAATATTTAAATGTTGTTTTTATTTTATTTTTGTCATTTACAACACTGATTATGGTCAGGAGAAAAATACTGAAAATTAGATCAGATTATCACTTCACCCATTGTGTACAGTGTATACGTACATGTACATTAATGTATATATGTCTAAAGTAACTTTTTGCCTTGCCAAAAAAATATTTTGATACAAGTATAAACTATCTATATACTACTATAAACACAACACTACTTTCAAGTCAAGTCCTATCTGTATAGGTGACTTTCACTTTTACCAAAGTATTATTTTGTCACAACACTACACAGGATACTTTACCTTTCACTCACTATGACTTTTGAGTACTTTATACCACACTGAATGACACTGATATTTGTCTGTCTGTAAATAGGTCCTGGGCTCAGTGTCTGCTGCCCTATGCTTTCTATTTTTGCTGGCTGGCCAGCATGGTGCTGAACATAACATGGCTACTGCTGTGGGACAGGGAGTATGTCTTCTTCCTCTACTTTGTACATTATAAACACTGACAATTTTAAAAACAACAACACCATGCGAAACACAGTCTGAGTGTAAGTTGGATTTGGCTGGGTGACACTATGGGTAAGGCCTAGGCAGTGAGGAGCACTAGAGGCCCACTGAAATGAACTGTATATAAGAATAACCCATTGTTACATTAAAACGGTGTAATGTGTTACCACAGAGAGGAAGAGGGATTGGGGATGGTATAAGTATTCAGGTATGAAATGAAAAATTAAAATTGGCACTTCCCCCCCACCCGAAAAAGAAAAGATACCAGTCATGTAGTGTTCTGCCTCTATGTATTGTATAAAAGTTGGGCCCATCCAGAAAGTGTTTAAGGCAGGACCGACTGATGAATATATGAAAAAGTCTACACATGTGTAGACTTTAAATTAGAAAGAGATTTAAGGATAACTAACAATTTAGTCAATTTTGCACAAATGCCAGTGAGCGCCAACTGATCATCTGAAACAAATTTTAACATTTGTGACATAAAAGCAAAAATAAAAGAAATCTGTAAGCGGGTAAATCCATGTGCAATATGGTCAGAATAATTTGCAAGCAGCTTCTTTAATAGTCGGTGAAAACTCTTTAAATTTGAACATGTTTTAAACCTCTGTTCACCAGTGACCATAGACATTTTTTAAATGTGTTTTCATCGATTGAGTTTATTGAAAAAAATTCAAAGTCAGTTTTGTTTGATTGCAACTGAGAAGTGTTTTGCTCAATTATTTTACAGATTGATTTTTTGCCCATTTTTGTCATGTAAATATAGTTCAATTCATCAATTTTCAGTATGGTTGCCTCTTTAATAAGCTTTGAGTTAGGTGGAGAAACCCAATCATCAGTATAATTATGAAATTGGGGGGGCTCTTGTGAAACTGCTCACAGTATTGTTCTGTGGGTGATCATCACATAAAAACTGACATTAATACAGCAATTATGATGCGTTAAGGATCCCTCATTCTTTATTTCTCTGTCTTGCAGGTTGATGCTCGCTGCTCTGGTTGTATTAATCATGATAGCGATTTCCAACTACAGTGCTCTATTCTTCTGTTGCTTTGCCACGGATTACTATGGACTCTGGTTACAGACATACCATCGCAAAGACCTGGCCTGTCTCAGAATACTGGTATGGCTTTGTGTGTGTGTAATAGACCTCAGTGTTTTGGTGAACTGTGTTTTCCATTTGTGCAGTACACCGCTGATGGAAAAACTCTCCTTTTTTAAAACACACCCTTGTGAATGATGTCGACAGGTCCAGAATGGTTTGGCTCTCTACACCACATGGACAGCCATCGCCTCTCTGATCAACTTCTCTCTTGTCCTCCACCTGTGGGGTGTGGACAGGAGCACAGCAGCAACAGCGTCTCTGTGCATCCTGTTTGGAGAGGTGATGGGATGGTAAGCTCTGATTGGAACTATGAATCTATATCACATTTTGAATAAGATACACGAAATAATGAATAGAATTGGGTACCCTAGTAGCTCAATTAGTAGAGTGGGCACTCCATGTATACATCCTATGTCCTCCCTGCAGTGACCTTCCCTCTGCCATTTTGAATGTATGATGCTATATCTTAATGGACAAAGAGATGTAAATAAAAACCTTTTTTCTTTTTAGAATATTTGGCATGAAACTTGATAAATGTTACTAAAGACAGTTCTAACTGGAGGGGAGTTTGCTGGCTTTAAACACTGTGTGGGTGTGACCTTACAGAGTCGTTAAGGACGTGTGTGAGCTCTGATTCTCTAGGGCCACAACTGGCCTTCATGTGGTTGCTAGGGTTCGGTGTGTTAGGCTGTCAGGGGAGGGAACTCAGTACTGCATTGCAGGTGGGTGATAAGTAATGTCATATGCCACCTCCTCTGTTCAAAGACGGCCATTCCAGTTTGACATAGATGGATGCTTTTACTCCTCTTTCAAGCCACCTGTCTTCTCTGGCCAAGACATTTACATTGTTGTCCTCAAAGGAATAATTTTTGGCCTCCAGATGTCAGTTGAGTCTTGGACTGAGGAGTTGGGCCTCTGGTGTTGTATGCTATGTGTTTATGGAGAGGTTGTTTTGTTGCCCCAGTGTACAAATCTGTGCAGTCTTGGCTGTATTGAACAGCATAAACTACATTACGCTGTTTATGCCTGGTGTTTTGTCCTTAGGATGGACAAGTTTCTGCCTCAGTGTGAAGGTTTGAAATTAACTGGGACATGATGTTTATTGAAGATTTCTCAGATGTTCTGCTACATCAGGAATGAATATGTTGTTACATTTTCTTATCTTCTCCTCTCTGTCTGGTTTGGATCTTTTAGAGGTAAGTGACCAAGTGGCACTGACTCTGAGTCGCTGAGCTCTCTTGTCCTTAACAACTCTGTAATGACACATCCACACAGAGAAACAAGTCCAGTTGCCTATGATACAGCACTTGGAATTTACCATGACCTGGATGACTGAGAATCTTCATCAACACGTTACTAAACAATTGCTTTGTGTGCAGGTTCATCCTTGAGAACTGGGTGCTGGACCGTTGGGTGCGCAACATCCTTACTGTTTACCCTGTGGTGATCGTGGCTCTGGTCGGGATCATCATGAAACATTTTAACCCAGCGGACCCCACTACAAATTCTGTGTTCATGGGTGAGTTTAACATATTGGCTACTCCAACTGTAACTTCACCAACACCAGCTCTTTTGCTATCTTTCACAATTAACTAAATGAATACATGTAGAATAAAAAGAATGTGTGTGGTTTCCTTTTTAACAGGGCTTTACGGAGTTTTGACAGTTTACTCAATTGCATTTTTTTTTTTTACTTCTTTCCTTTTGTGTCTTATCAGTTGTATTGCTGGTGCTAGTGTGTATCCTGCTGATTTTCCGAGTGTGTACCGTCATCTGGAGAAACATCAGGCGGCCACTCCACTCCCCTGGCTCAGCCCGGCTGATGATATCACCACTTGATGGCACTAAATTTAAGGTCTTTACTTAAACAAAAGTAACTGGTTACAGTCTCTTCAATCCCACTGCTGTCTTTAAACCGTCTGCCTAGACACACTCTTATTTACAGTTTAAAACAAGCCATTCCAATACTCTAAAGTAAAGTTTTTGCACTTGTGTAGGGGCTAATAGTCATTGATTTGTATGAAAAACATGGATATGAACTGTATTTCTTTGAGTGGAATGTATGAAATGAACTTGAATGAAAAGGGGGTGTTAAGAGTTTGTAATGGTAAGATCGAAAAACTTCTCTCAAACTGCAATAAGGACAATGCCTCTACATCTGAAACACTTTGAAATACTAATACACCACTTCTGTTTTCACTGACTATTATAAATGTTATGAAGGACTTTATATACAAAGGCATGCATGTGATTCGATTATCATGTTTTGTATCATTATTTTATCACAGTATTATTATTGCATTCATGGCCATTTTTGTCTTATCCATTCAGTGAAAATGGACATGCGCTCAATTCACTGTTTATTTGCTTTTTGACTGTATAATTTGGGAAAATTAACTATCATTTGTTTTCAGGACTTTGTTAAAATCATTCTGAATTTCCAATTAAAGCATTCATTTTTAACAACTAATGTTGCCTGGAAAGTTTTATCAAATCAAATGAAAAATATATGTGACTGTTGTGTTCAGACGGGATCTACCCCACCATGAAAATAAGTCGTATACATGGAGTGTATTTACTTTTAAAACTGGGAACCACTTCACTGATTGTACCAGAGCATCAGTCCAGCCTCTCCTTCTCTACTGTTCATACTGCTTCTTTAATATGATAGCTGTTACTAATCGGACCAACGTCACACCCAAAGTCACTGGTGGTCTGGATCAGTACTTGATTTTGACTGGCTGCAGTGTGTCAATGAAATCTTGATGTATGGACACCTATTGAGCTAAACAAAAAGTGACACTGAAACAGTTCACCATTATAACTTAGCCTGTAGCAAAAATGAGTGGCAGTCACATAGCTGCCTGCAGACACTGTGATCTTTGAAAATTAATGAAATGAGAAAAATGTGAATATCTAATTGTAGTCCTTCAGTGCATTGTCCTCTAAACACCACAGGATGATGCCCACAACACAGAAGCGCCACTAAGTAACCTACATTGTTCTCTGTTCTCTATTCCAGAAAGTGGGTTTTGTGATAACTCTGAGTTTGTTAACCCTGAGATGAGAGAAACTCTTGAGTTTTCAGTTCCAGAAAGAGAGGTAACTTAAACTCTGGGTCTGTTACTGCAGTAACTTACTCTGTGAACATAACCTCCTAACTAACCTGCTCACTGGCAGGTTTACCTAAAGAAACCCTGAGTCTGACGTAGCTGTCTGACAGCGGCTGTCCTCTCCTTCTCAGTCCGATCATGTTGAAGCAGAAATAATTCACATAGTTTTACACCAGGAGGAGAATTTAGATTCATTTAGATGAGCCCTCACTCCCTGATGAGGACTGAACCGAACAGCAGACCACCTCTTATCAGTCCGTCATTTATATTCTCCAGCTGCACTGTGAATATCAGGCTACACGTCATCGCTGACGTGCTCTCAGATCTCAACAATCCTCTTGGTGTTTTTTTTGGGGGGGGTTAATCACTTCTCAGGTTAATTAATCACCTTCCAGCAGCCAGAAAAAGAGAAATAACTCACATTTCATTTGGCTTTCTTTATTTCTTTATTTGGTGGAGGTGGAGGTGAGCACCACTTCATGTTCAACTACTCAGCAGGATGTTCGGGACACAGATGTGTGTTAAACATTATCTGTTGGTGGTAAAAGCTACTACAAGTTAAAATATCCACTGAATAAACTTTTACTTTGTTTAATATGTGAAATAAAACCAAAGTGAGGAGTCATTGTGAGGCTCTGCCTGGAAGGACAACCAGACATACCAGAACCAATCAGGCATGGATGGAAATCAGATGACAAAGGTATGCTCTTAGTAAATTCAATTAATTTGTGTTTATAATCTTGTTCCAATACTGCAATAGTATATGTAATTTCTAGACATTTAGGCTTCTCAGTAAAATAGATGAGAATTAGCTAGGATAGTGATCAATGTGTCATGGATCTTCCACTCCTTCTTTTTAGGTATGCTGATGCTGGACTGGATGCAAGGACTCCAGCACCAATGGCTGTCCTAGAGCTGATGGCCTGCAAGTGTGTTAAGACCTGTAAACTACCAGACTGCTTCTGCCTCACCAACAATCTCAAGTGCATGGAAATGTGCAAACTACAAACATGCACCAATCAGAGAGAGGAAAAGGAGGATGAAGTTGAAGATGAAGTTGCCTTGACCCTGGACTATGATGATGATGATGATGATGATTAGGATAACACCAAGCTAAACTGAAGAGATGAGTCATCGTTGTAATCGAAGACTAGTTTACTGTGGACTCCTTCACAATAACATGGAGTGAAAACTGTGATAAAAATAGAATACGAAGACAAATCTTGTGTCATTATTTTGCAACTTATCATTGTACTGTATACAAAGCCATGATTAGCCCTATCTTGTAAATAGTTGATTTGTAAAAAATGCTTTTTAATCTTAACTTATTAGCTACATTTTAATAAAATAATGCTTAATATATTAAATTAAACATGTACATAATCAAATTAGACAACTTATGACATTGATTTATCAATCCTTTCCTACAGATGCCACTGGATTCAGGTGGGGATCCAGCATGTGGCTTCCTTGCCCTTCTTATCTGACTGACAGATATCAAGTGACTTTCAACTAACAAAAATACATTTCAAAATAAAGGCATCGCAAAACAGTTACTGTTGTTACAAAATAAACATATGTCTTGTAGACATCACACTGCTAAATAAAGACTCTTTGAAAATACCAAACAATTAGCAGTTATTGGCAATTCTTGCCTGGGCCCATGTTCTACTTTAAGGCCCACAGTCACCCCTCATAGTAGGATAATATGGGAGCATTATACATTTCCTGAATTGTTACAGTCCTGTGAGTATTTCAGTGTTTGTTATTTGTGTCCGTGTTGTTCTTACATGTCATAATGCTATAAAAAAAGACTACAGTTTGGGCGAAAATTGTGGAAAAATAGTTGTTGTTGTTGACAGTTTGAAAAGCCCATGTGACCTTTGTATTTTTTAGACAGGCCCAACACCTGGTTTAAATGAAAGCTATGAATCTACCCTCTAAAATGCTACCAAACATGCCCTCATAAAAGGTGAGTAAAACTCTGAAAATGAGCATAAATTAGGATATGCACCCGCACCTGGAGGCCTATTTATTGTAGGGGGTGAGAGGGACAGGTCTGCTCAGATGATTTATAGACGTCAGCAAACTGATATGATGCTGATTTAGGTGACATTTACTGTAAAATGGAGGTTGAGCCATGAACAAAAATGACAAATCATTCAGTATTCAAGGTATTCCTCAATTAGTTTGTTTTTGATCATCGTACATCCTTATTTAATTTTTTCCTTTCTTACTTTTTGAATAAAAACACCTTTTGTATCAGTACCCCTCTAATGCACAACATGGGCCGAAAATGACCCATATTCATTTTCTATGCTATTTCATCTATTGCGGAGTGTTTCTATGATATATCTTTGAAATAAAAAATAATTTTATCATTTTTTATTCAAAGTATGCAGTAAATATCTTGTTTTTGTTTCACGGAAATCAACATTTTTTCTTTTTCTTTCTTACTATATGAACAAGCACAGCTTTTATATTTCTACATCAACTTCACACACATGGGTCAGAAACTACCCACACAAATTTGCTGTATCATTTGTTGTCAACTCGCGTCTGTGACATTTGCTCCCTGTGTAAGTACCATTGTACAGTATTTTTAACTGTTTCAAAATATTTGATGACACTTGTGAAAGATAACTGTACAGGATATTTGATTGGGTTTAGGTTACCTTGAGTGAGTACATTACTTCTCAGAAAGTTAAAAGTAATTACTATGAGCTAGTTAGCTAGCTGTTGACATATTCTATGTCAGTTAGATAATTCTACCATAGTTAGCTAACTATTGTAGTTAGTCCAGCTAACTACTTTTTTTTTTTGTTTTTGTTTTTTTGTACAGCTAACTACTTAGCAAAGGAGACTGCTAGGCTACTTATCAAAGAAGTTAGCTTAGCTAACTACTTAGCTTAGCAGATTACAAGCAGAGTAGCAGAGCAGAGTAGTTAGCTAAATAATTAGTTAAGATACTTACCCAAGTCACCAAAATAAAGCTGTATGCATGTGTATTGATGTGCATCTGAAAATATTATGTGTGCTTTTGATTTTCTTTATCCAGAGTATGGCTGTTCGCAGATTTACTGCTGAGATGGTTGCAGCAATGATGTAGGAGGAACTAAATGAGGAAGATGAGGAGGCAGTTTGTTCTGAATCCGAGTCAGAAAATTCTGGCGATGATGACCCAGAATATTTGCCACAAGGTCAAGCTGGAGTTGTGGGTGTGTCTGGGCATGAAGACTCATCTGATGGTAAAGACGACTCATCTGATGAGTCCTCAGGGAAGAAACTCGGACTCAGTCCAGTAGACTGAGTAAAAACGGGTCTTACTGGAATGAGAATCCCCCCACTCATGGCAGAACAAGAAGCCATAATATCCCGAGGAGCTGCCCAGGACCTACACTTGGATCAACAGCTGTCTCACCTAAAGATGCCTGGGATATGTTCATTACTGACAACAGCATTGAGGGGGTTTTAAAATGCACCAATTTAGAGGGACGAAGAATAGCCACAGCAAAAGGGAAAGAGTGGAGAAGCATCAATAAAGAGGAATTCATGGCCGTTATTGGTTTTCCTTGCAGGAGGGGGGAAGAGCTGGGATGTGGCCTTGCGGGAGCTGTTTATGGATCCACTCCAAAATCCCATTTACAAAGCCACCATGAGCAGTGGGAGATATGAAGATATCCGCCGTGTCATACGGTTTGACGACAAGAGGACCAGGGCTCTGCGACAGGAAACAGACCACATGGCAGCATTTAGGTACGTGTCGGACTGTTTCCTGGACAACTGCAGAAGACGGTTCATCCCCAGTGACTGTGTCACCATAGATGAGCAGCTTGTGCCATTCCGAGGCAGGTGTAAGTTCAGGCAATACTTCCCAGCAAGCCCGCAAAGTACGGGATAAAAATCTTCTGGATGTGCGATGCAAGGGTACCCTATGCAATAGATGGAACTGTCTACACAGGGAGATAGCCAGGACAGGAAGTTCAGAGGAACCTTGGGAGACCGAGAGTGTCGTCCGACAATTGTGTAGCGGAATAAGGCAGACAGGTGAATATACAGAGATATACAGATATAATAGATGATATATAGAGAAAGATAGAGATATAATCGAGAAATTAAGGTATACATTTTATCAAAATACATAATTTTTCCCAATCTCCATAATGTGTTTTTTTTCTATAAACAAAATAGTAGAACAGAATAGAATGCAATGCAATTCAATGCAACAGATGTTGTTAGAATTTAGAGAAATTTAGAGTAAATTTACAATCTTTCCCCCCT
>JARJLU010017141.1:0-17182 GCA_030272975.1 Sparidentex hasta
CATCATATTTCAAGCACAAAGGTCAAACATCAGCTGGTTCTCGCTCCGTAAATGTGACGATTTGTTGCTTAGCTTCGTTATTTATGATTGTAAAAATAAATTTGTATATGTTAGCTGACTGAGGACGGCAGCCGAGGAGCCACTGTCATGATTTACACTAAACACTTCTGGAGACTCAGCGTCCGTCCGTCACACACACACACACACACACACACACACACACACACACACACACACAGAGTCCATCTCTCTCTGCAGCCCGCGCTGATTACTAAACCTCCCGTGCATCCGTCTGGATCACGTGACCCAGATGGCACCTCCACCTCCAGCCGCCGTCTCATCTTGAGTCGTTCACTTCTGCAGCGCTGATCAGACGACAGATCTGAGTGGTATCGACGTGTGTGTGTGGGTGTGTGTGTGTGTGGGTGTGTGGGTGTGTGTGTGTGTGCATCTCTACAGCATCAGAAAAGAAGCCCGAGGTGTTCTAATAAATTGATTTCTCCTTCTCCTTCCATCAGTTACTGTTCTCCATGAGAGCAAACAAGGACGAGTTAAACACTCAAACTAATACATGTAGAAGAAGAGGGAGACCACATACACACACGCGCACACACACACACACACACACACAAGGAGAGATTATGTGCAGATTAAAATAAGAATGCATACAACAAGGATTATAGCAGATTATCATATTATCACTCTTGGCAGGTTCAGCATCCATTTGTTGGTGTGGCACGTCGTTCACTGAGTGACTTGTTTTCTGATCCTGGCAGGTTCAGACAGGAGAGCGATCGAACAAAGTCACTCTGAGTCCAGTTTAATGGGTTCTGCCACTTTGCCACACAGATTGTTTATCTGCCTTTTTAATTCAGCCCGGCTCGCGTACTGAGATGTAATCCGTCTGCATTTCAAAAAGGGATTAGAGAACATTATTAAGTCCTTTATGCAGATCAACACAACCTCTGACTTCCTGCTCACTGGCAACACACTGAGAGATCTAATAAATTAACCATTTGGTTTCAGTCAATCAGATGGAGGATTAAAAACAACACACAGGTGAGAGAGTCCAGATCCCAGACGTCTGAACCCTGAAGTCAGCCTGAAATGTGCTTTACTTCCATCAGTCCATCACAGAACACTCAACACTAAAATGATTAATACAGAGTGCAGCTACTGAAGCTAGCATGCTAACCAGCTAACCTCCTGTCCTGCCATGCTCACTGTGTGAACAACACCAACACTCCCCTGATGCTCCAAGCTCAAAGTCTAGACCGCTAGCTGCACTGCTAAATGAGCTAAGTAACAACTGGCAGCTACCGTTAGCAGCAGTTAGCAGCTGCTCTTGTGATATGCTATCTTTTGTTTAGGGTATTTTTACCTCTTTATGATGGATTCTTTATAATGCAGCACATCACCAGAGTAACAGCTAACTGCTGCTAACTGTAGCTTCCATTAGCTTATTAGCTCAGTCAGCCGTGCAGCTAGCAGTCTGGTGCTTTGAACTGTGATGGGTTCAGGCTCATTAACACGTCACATTCAGCTGATCATTTTTGTTATTTTTTAATCTCTGCAGCAAGAAGTGTCACATGTTGCACCTTTTAGGATGAAGGAGGAAAGATCCGAGCTCTGACACAGCTCTGCTCTCTGACTGTCAGTGTGTGACAGTCAAAGAAAAACCCTGTTCAACCTGCAGAACAGAGGCTGCAGACGGCGTCACGTCCCTCCAACATCATCATTCATCCATTTGTCCGCTAACTGATTTCATTTTTTAACCATCTGGCAATTCATTTACTGCCGTCTGAAGTTCGTCCAGTGGCCGGATTAAAACAGTTTTGAAGGGTTTTATGGCGCTAACAGAAACTGACTGTAAGTAGATTAAAGTGATAATCCACCAAAAATCTCCTGAACATAAAACACGTCCCCCTGTGGGCCGGACCGGAAGTTTCTGAGGACAATCTGGGCACTTTTTCTGCCTTTAATACTTCCTGCTGGATCTCATGGTGACAGATGGGAAAACACACCAGCCGCTGCAGTTATTTCACTCAAGAGGTGAACGACTGAACACGTGTGGATTTGCTCTTTGAATACTCTTAATTCCAACATCATGACAGCGTGTGACAGAGAGACTGACTTCCTGTTGAATCAGTAGCTCCGACTCTTTGTCCAAATATGGTCAGTTGTTCCTTCCTGCTCAGCAAATTAATGCAAATATACCAGAAGAAACTGGCAACAAAAGTTCATACTGTTTAACTTGTTTCTATTCAATCTAAACATATCAAGGAAGTTACACCGTCACAGATTAAAACAACTGACAGAGGTGATTCCCCCGTCTCACTATCATCATCATCTCATATCATCATCATCGTCATCGTCGTCATCGTCGTCATCTGTCTGTCAGCTCTCGTGCATCCATTTCTTCCTGAAGTCTTTTCAACCAACGCAGCCACACCACTTCTTCTTCTTCTTCTGTGCTGTGATGCCACGAGAGCTTCAGGGTGACATCATGGAGGATACTACATGGAGCCAACATGGCGCCGGTGCTCAGACCTGGCAAACTAGAGGCTGACCTCAGGTCAGTAACACCTGGGCCCACAGCTCTGAACAGAGTCGACCCATCTGACTGCAGATCTCAACAGTGGAACTCTGTGCTCAGCTCCTGTGCAGTCTGTTGTTCTAAGTCCCATAAACACATTATGGACACAACACAATTAGAGAGGGAGAATAAAGCATGTAGTGACATAAGCCTCCCTGCAGCTCCTCTGGCGTCGGCTCTAATGCACCTCCTGGGACTAAAATACACTCCTGAGTGGATCTGTGTTACCTCACTCAACCTGCAGGCAGTCGGCATCGCACACAAACAGACGTGGTGATGATAATGACTCCGGACCAGAGAGGAATACCAGCTGCTGCCAAACTCTGCTCGTTAATAAATACTTGGACGGTGGCTTTGTTTAAATATGGTTTCAACATCACCACAGCTTCAGATTCATCTTTCATTTAAAAGCTCTTTCACAGCAGCAACACCCCGGAGCTACATGTGGTAGCAACACTGGCCTGTGTGCTGAGCTACAGCACTATTATACCCACGGTCGCTTTAAAAAGCCTCCTGAGGGTGCTCCAGCTCTCACGCAGCAGCCATCAGAAGCATATGCTCCCTCGCTGCCGTCTTAAAATACATTCATCTGAAAAGCTCAGTGAGGAAACCGGACCGAGGAGAGTGCTCGTCTGAAACAAAGTGTACGATACATTAAAGAGCGTCCAGAGAAAAGAGCAGGGAGCGAAGGGTTCACACTCATTATGTTTGTGAAGAACAAGATGTCCACAGCATTAACTGGACGCCTGTTAAATGTGCAACACAAAACAGGTCAACATGCAGATACAGCTCTGTAAACCCTCTCAGGACATTAAACAACTAACTGCCTGCATCTTTACTTGCATTAAGCAGCAGTGTTGTGTAACTGAACTCTGACTGACTTGTGACTGTCGGGGGAAAATGGTTTTGTTGAAACCGTTCACACCTGTCTGACAGTTCACCTGTTGACAGAGGAGGGATGACAAGCTCATCAGGCTTAGCAAGTCTCTGAAACATAATGCTGACACGAGGGAGAGCAGTCGCTCAGTGTGAGCCGGCTGCAGGACGTAAAGAATCAGAAACGTGCAGGAAACATGGATGCACACAATATTTACTAGAGCCGAGCTTTGCACAAGGAGGACGCCAGCTTTGGAATTAAAATGGCTGAAACCCTGCAAGAGAAAAGCTAATAGCTGCTAGCTTGTTCACAGTTAACTGTGTAGACTACAGCATCATTCCAGTTGTCCAAAAACAGTTTTTTGGGAGCTAGCATTGTTGATATCCATGTTTGCTAGCTAGCATTGCTACGTTTCATGCCAAGTGTCCATCAGCTGAATCGTGTGAAACATCACGATGAAAGTGCATCGAATCAGACACACAGTCACACACAACAAAACACAACACGGCTCCACAGAGCTACGAGTGGTCACACATTACACAGTGTGTACCTGGCTGCTCACCTCATAGCAGAAATGATGCATGAAACATCAAGAAACCAGGACAGACATGCGAGTGAATCAACAGGTGTGTGTGCAGTGATTACACTGATGAGGAGAGCTGTGCTGCTCTGTATAATCAGCTCGTCGCTTCTCTTTTCTTACACACTTCCTGGAGCTACATGCATAAACATTCCCCTGAATGACTCACATCCCTCCTTCTCTCTCTTTCTTAATCCCTGCTTCTGATCTTACTCACACACCGACCACATCTCGCCTCAGTCTGCCTCTCCCAGCAGCTCCCTCCTCGCTGACTTGATTCATTCGCTTGGCGCCTTTAAAAAAAAAAAGTGCTCACATGGTCCATCAGTGGGTCAGCGACAGTATATGCTGACTCACCCCCGTAAGGACCACATGCAACCTATTAACGTGTGTGTGTGTGTGTGTGTGTGTGTGTGTGTGTGTCTGTGTGTGTTGGCGTGGGGGGTGTTTACAAAGACACACTGGAGTCTTTCACTCCCGCTGTGTAACAACCGGTCTTTGTCGTCGCCCTCTTACTCACAGAGAGTGAAGCTGGTGAAGCTGATTGGTATTCAGACCTTTAAGTTGAAGGTTCAGACAAATGTTGCACCGTCTGTGTGTGTTACTGTTGTTGTTGTTGTTGCTTGTGTGTCAGGAGAGTGAAGGAGGCCGACTCACTCCATGACAAAACAGCACAAGTGCAGGCTGCATGTTGTGTTTGTGTTGTGTTTCTGTTGATTAACGTGTTTAATGTGAGAAACGGTGATTTATGTCCTGTATTCAGCCGTCAGAACACTGGCTTGTTTCCTGATCTGAACTCCACTGCTGTTATAAAATCGTGCTTCAGTCTCTGCTGTTAGATCATGTTCTACCATTAAGGTTGTGCAGAGAGTAACAGCAGTGGACGCACATTACACAAACACTTTCTCCCACTCCGACATCCCCGTCGACTCCTACTACTGTGTCCTTCTCTGAGCTTTTTTCTTTTCCTTCTCTTCCCCCGTTTATTGCATTCCTGCTCACCAATCCTGCCTCTGTTCTCACTCCTGTGTGTGTGTGTGTGTGTGTGTGTGTGTGTGTGTGTGTGTGTGTGTGTGGCCACGTAGGACCCTGGAGTTTGGAGATCGGTCCGCCCACTCGTTCCACAGTTAACTCTGTAGCTACTGGTCAGTTTACTGTGCTGGGGACGCAGAGAGACGGAGTCTGGACGGACTTATAAACATTTAACAGCAGTTATCATGGAAACTCCACCAGCGGCTGCAGTGACGTGTGATCACTGGACAACAGAGAGAGAGACAGTTTATCCTCAAAGACTCACTGACTCAGTAACTTCTGTCAATCCAACATTTCCTGTCGTTCAGTGTTCAAACCATCACAGTTGGGTTGGAGTATAAACGAGGTGTTGGAGGGATTAACTCCATTAACTCGTCACCCGTCATGATGCAGATGTGTACAGTTTAATTCATTTAAATTTGGACGGTATTAAACATTGTTAATTTTATAAAGGGGATGTTGTTCCCTGACCTCCGGCTCACTTCTTGAACCTTTATTCATGAGTTTCTCTTTCTTTAACTGTTACTGTTTCATTTATGCTATCTATTACTTTTTGCTGTTACGTTAGCTTTTAGCTAACTATTTCATGCATCTCTTACTCTTAGCTAGCTATTTCAACTTTTATCTCTTTATTAGCTTACTTATTTTGATCCATTACTTTTTCTTAATTAGCTTATTTCAACTGGTGTCTGTTAGCCTACATGTAGCTAACCACTCCAACTTCTGTCTGTTAGCCTAGCATCACTTTTAGCTCTGGCAGCTATTTCATTCAATGTTGCTTTCAGTTTTAACCATGCCGTCTAACCGTTCCATTACATTAAGCAACTGTTACGTTTGTCTAACACCTGAAGCATTTATACTTCCTGTTCCTGAACTCTTTGTCCTAACAGGTCCACATATTGTGTCAACATAAATATTTCATCATATTTTTAAATCTCTGTTTAGCTGCTGCAGACGTGCCCCTGAGGTCCGAGTGAAGCTGGTTGGGATTCGGCGCTGTGTCCAACAGAACCAGGGAGCGTCTTCAACAAAGAAAATGCCACATTAGCATCAGCTGCAGGTATTCACTGAATCTCTGCTAATATAATAACTGAATGGCTCAATTATAATCTTGCACTGACAGACAGGAATGAAAACAGGGGCTTTTGGGAAATGATGGAATTTTACTGAACGGACTCTTTCCACTGCACGGTTAACCAACATAAACATTTTACAAGCCCTGTTGCCATGGAATCATACGAAGGCTCGGCTCCTCGCCATTACCCATAGCAACTCCTGACTGATAGGCTGGCTGAGAGGCTGGATGAGTATCTGACAGGCTGGCTGGCTGGCAGACATGACTGGCTGACTGTTTAAAGGGATTATATGAACGGGGAAAATGGCTCATTATGAATCCCCTGTTGAAAAAACTCCACGCGGCTTTATTAATAGTTGAAACATGCATCCAAGAAAGGAGAGAACATAATGGAAATAGTGAGGATGGTGACATGAGTCGGAACAAAAAGACAGATGGCAAGAAAAGGAGGCAAAGAGGAAGCAGAGGAGGAGTGAGAGGTGAGATCCACATGCTGGGTGAGCAGGGTTCTCCCGGCCCGGCTGAAGCCGCCTCTCCAGTTACACTGTAGAACCACGTGCTCCACGTTTCTCCGTCTAAGGGAACAGACTGTAAATTAATCTCTTTGTTGTCTAACAGCCTCGGCGGAGACGAGCGGGACAATGAGGGGGAACCCGCCATGGACGAGAGTCAAACACGGGCAGCAGACACAGCGCCCCAAAATGTTCAATTCCTCATTAACTTCCCATTTAAAGAAGTTTCCTCTGACACACCTGTGATCCGACTGTAAAGAATCAGTACAACAAGTCTCTCGGTGACCCTGATGACTGTCTGTGAGGCTGTTGGACCGTTTGCAACCCGGGTCGCTCCGTCGGACAGCAGACCAACAATAAACCTTCAGTGCATTAACACACGCACGACTGAAGGACGAGTGGATCAGTGGATGAATGCAGACGTGAGATGAGAGAACAGAAACATCATCCCTGCAGTGAGCACCATGTTCTGTAGATCACCGGGTCCTGCTCATCAGAACAGACTCTGGTTCTGCAATGTCTGCTGTGAAAGGTCACGCTGCTACAGATTTATTCACTTGCGCTTTTTCGACTCTGCGCGGCTTTTAATGTGAAGCGTGCTGATCCACTCTTGGCAGCCAATCAAAGCTCACTGATTTTAAAATCCTCTCTCGGCCATTTAATCACCTCGGCTGGCCCGCGAGTCTCTGTAGAACCCTCCACTTTATTACCAACACGCACGTCTCATGGGACGGGCTTTTAACTGATGCTCAGATCTCTGACTATCTGTCAGCCTGAAGCACGCTGGACGTTCAGGTGAGTGCAGGTAAGAAGCTGCAGGTCACAGCGTTGGTCACACAGGTGTGGGTCTGCTTCCGGTCATCAATCTCTTCCTACAAGAAGAATTCTCCAAACCCGTTAAGTCGTCGTATTCCTCGTACTCAGAATAGAATGTGGGTCAGCGCCAGCTCAGCGGAGTCGACATGAGCTTACCGACTCCTGACGCCAGCAGCTCCACCACAGCTGCCGTCAGGCCGCGTTACAGCAGCATGTGTCACCGTGACCCGGGTCTGATGATAGCACAGAGGACGCTAACGTTAACTGCCTGTTTGCATGGGGGGGACCCGACCCGACCCGACCCGACCCAGGCCCATCAGCACTACCTCATGTGTGCCTGTCTCCCTCACCGCCCACGTTTTGCTCTACTTAAAGTTTACAATTAGAAAAGACAGGAAATGGTCGGGGGTGGGGGGGGTCCGCCACCAGCAGGGCTACCACACAGGAGCTCCCTTAAAGGGGCAGTGCACCTTTTTTTGGAAGAAACTTTGTAAATGAACAACAAAGGTGTTCTCAGAAGAACATAAGGCGGCAGGGTCCACCAGAAAGGTGGCAGGGTCCGCCACAAACAAACAAAGTAAAGCAGTGTGAAACTGTGTCGACTGTTTGTTCAGTCATGGAAACAAAGAAATAAATCTACACACTGCACCTTAAATTAATACACCTGGTTATAACTCAGATTCTGGTGCTGCTCAGTATCAGTCCACTCCAGAAGAAGCTCTCAGAACAACGACCCAACATCACGTGGGACTACAAAAACACGCCACGAGCGCTCACTTCCGGTCAGCCATTAGCTGGATTAAATAACTGTACAGGTGAGCTTGAAACCCGCCCGAGCCAATCAGAACAGAGCAGAACGCTGTGTGCTGCACGTTCAGCTGTGACTGATCGCTCTGACTCTATACATGTCTGCACGAGTTCTTTTGTCTCGGGTGGGGTTCGGTTCCGCTCCTCTGTCTCCTGCTCCAGTACCTCTGAGCCCGCAGGCAGACGGAACCAGAGAGGCTACAGGCCAGAACCAGCCGCACAGGGCCTTTAAACGTTCTGTCTCAACAGTTTGCTCATGAACTCGGCACACACGCCGACACACACTCATCGGGCGGTACCGTAGAGCCCAATCACTTAAGCAGAGGCGCCTAATCGATACAGTGATCGGCTCGCAGCGCCGGTTATTGTCGGTGTCGTTACCTCGCAGTCGTAGAGGTCCGTGAGCTGGTCGATGATCCACTCCTCCAGGTTCAGTCTCTTCCTCAGCTCCTTGCGGTCGTATTTGACGGTGACGCGTCCCTGCTTCCGAACCGGAGTCTCGGGCTCCTCCGTGGTGCCGGCCGGCGTCTGGAAATACACCCGCGGCTGAGGGCTCGTCTCCGGGCTCGTTACAGCGGCCATGGCTCGCTGTCTTCAGGACACACACACACACACACACACACACACACACAAAGAATCCCACCCGGAGGTGTAGAAGTGCGGCCGAGAGCTTCCCGAGCTGGAACCAGAACCAGAACCAGAACCCGAAGAAGAAGAAGAAGAGGAAGAAGAAGAAATCCCGGCTGGTAAACGTGCGTGTTGAGCTGCTCCCGGAGGACCTGATGCTTCTGTGGTCCAATAGAACCTCACAGGAACATTTGTCCGCGTCCACGGAACAAAATGGACCGAGTGGAGAAGAGTAACCGGCTTACTGAGCTATTAACAGCACGAGACTGAGCTTCTGTGTAGAGCAGCCCAGCAGAGCTCGGAGAGGAGCCGGTCCAACTCTGCTCAGTACAAAGAGAATCACACGTCGCTGCTCGCGCCCCGCAGAGATGCGTGCGCGCTCCCGAGTGGACCCGAGCGCACCCGACGTAGCGCGGCGGGGAGGCGAGGAGAAGAAAAGGAGGGACACAAATGTTGGTTCCGACCCGTCTTTTCTCCTTTCAGGCCACATGTGACGTCACCACAGTCAAGCATTGTTCCTGACAGCCGTGACCAACTTCTGCGACTCTCTTTAAGGTCCCAGAACTCCCCAGGAGGGTGGCAGGGTCCGCCACATCCACACTCACAAAAAGATTCAGAGACTGTTACATTTGTATTATTAATAATGTAATAAACAAGTAATAAAGTAACAGCACAAACAGCTGCATAAACAAGCTGTGTCAGAGGACAGTAACACTGTCTGAAGCTAGGAGGGTGGCAGGGTCCGCCACATACACACAAAGTGAAACAGTGTGAAACTGTGTTGCTCTTTAACGTCACGTTGTTGATCCAGTTGATCCAGTCATGAACACACAGAGTGATGTTTTATTTGGTTGTTTAGGCATTAAAATGTCTTCACCCCCAAAACTACGTATTGCTCCTTTAAGTGACATATTTTCAGTCATGGTGTGTTTTTGTGCTTGCACAATATTTACCCAGATTACCAGTTTGCCCGCGGCTCCAACTGCTTCAGCTCCCGTTCAGACGCCCCTCCGACTGGTCGCGTTCCGCCTCCTCTGGAATGTGTGAATGCAAACACTTCACTGATTTCACAGATTGATAAACGATATTTCACAACACACAACCATCTATTGTTTTGTATTTCTGTGAGATGTAGCTGTGTTTTCTTCCACACGCTGGGTTTCATGCTTTGTTTCATTGGAATTCAGCTTTTCTGTTTCATATCAATCTTAAATAATGTTTTAAATCAACAGAACAGAATTCACGGTGTGTCGTGGTAACAGAACCAGAGAACACATCCTGTCAGTGTAATGAGATATTTAGACAGATATACGTGTTAAAGGTGCATTACGTAAGAATTGGCCACCTGTCAGATTCACCAGCGTTTCACCAGAGTGACGGCTAACTGCTGACTGGTGCTGTGGGAGTGAGGCTGGGCCCGGTGCAGAAGTGCCGACGTGTCCATGAACAGACGGACGGAATCGGACTCGGCTCGTTCTCTCTGGAGTCACGTAGTGTTGCTGTAAGGTTTGGCGTTTCTACACACAGCAGAGATGAGTCCACTGGAGGTGTTCCATGAACAGGAAACCAGTCACATGTTCCCACAGGCCCAGCCCGGCCCGGCCCATGGTGTGGTACCAGCAGGGAGCCCGGCTAATAACAAGAGCTTTAATAATAATAGAAGATCTGTGTCTCTCCCCTCTGCTGGAGTGTGTGTGGGTGTTCACATCTGCCAACATGCTCATATTAGTGTGTGTGTGTGTGTGTGTGTGTGTGCGCCCGCGCGTGTGTGTGTGTGTGTCGCACTGGTCGAAGCAGCCATTTCACTGACAACCATGGCAACAAGGCATCAAAAAAAAAAAAAAAAAACCTGAATTATTCAGTGAGCATGTCTGAAACTTACAGTTGAGTAAGCACAGACAGACCAACACACACACACACACACACACACACACACACACACACACACACACACACACACACACACACACAGTGCTTCTGTTACTATTCAGGTGTGTTTGAATATAAAAACAGTCTCGGCAGTGATGCAGTCGCTGTTAGACATGAACATAATGTGTCACTGGGTCAAAGAGTAGAATCTGCACCAGAACACTGAAGTGGACCCGTCCTGGGTCTGTCCTCGTTGTCTCAGACGGACACGGACCTCTGCAGCAGGAGAGGGAGGTCACTGTCCTGCTGTCATGTATTATTGAAGGTGTGTTGTCCTTTGGGAGAAGGGAAAGACACGAGGCCAGTATATAAGATATGATCTGTGAGAAAATGTCACATCTCAAGCTTAAATAATCTCATTAAGACCATGAAGATCGCAAAGCAGCCATGAAACTGAGCTGATCAGGTTCTGTCCCTGCTTTGAGACCTTCAGGGACCAGGACAGGACACAGACCTGCTGCCAACACCGTGTGTACTGTGTGTAACTGGTTCACATGCTGCAGTTCAAGTGTTTCTTCTGTCATATCATCATTCTGTCTGTCAGCTCTTTAACTGTGCAAAGGTGAAACTTTAAAACCCAGAAAAACATTCCAGTTAAAAGACGCTCACTTGTCCAGACGCTCTCTTGGTCTTTAATAAGATGTCTGCTTTCAGAATCCTTCTTATGTTAAAGTACAGAAGTATCACCAGCTAAATGTGGATTAAAGTACTCGTTCTGCTGTAAAATGACTGAAATATCATATCAGACACTGTAATATTGTGAAAGGTGCAGTATGTAAAAACTGTCCAGCAAACTTTATACTCAGCATGTCAACAGAGCTACAGCTGCTATTAGCTTGTTAGCTCAGTTAGCTGTGGGGATATCTACTGAAGGTAGCATGCTAACCAGTTAGCACCAGCCCATCCTGGTCCAAAGCTCCCGTGCTGGCAGTATCAACACAAACACCTCCCTGGTTCACAAGCTCCCAGTCTGAACTGTTGGCCACGCGGCTAACCAGATAGCCTCAGGCCAGAGAAGCTCTACTGCTGTAAACAAAGAGACTCATACTGAGCTAACATTAGCCACAGTCATGGATGTATAAACAGAATACTTTGGCTGGCAAATCCCTCATATTGCACCTTTAAATGAGACTCTGTTAGAAGTCTGGAGGTGAATCTGTTTCCAGAGGAAAAGAAAGACGAGATGATACAGATAATACATATTTAAATTGGTTTAAAGGAGCATCCTGACACATGATGGGCTCCTCCTCTAGACATTTTAAGAGACTATAGTTCTGTGATGAATGTAGCGCAGTATGAGCTGGACAGTGCAGTTAGTAACTGTGCAGTTGTTTTCCACCTTTGTCAGGAACACGTACAGTTAGAACAGTAAAAACAGAAGAGGAAGCAGCTCGTCTGCTGCCAGTCTCACTTCCTCCTCTGGTGACAGTAGCTTCATGTGGGTCACACGGCTCGGCAGAGTGAACCGGGCTTCATGTGGAGAACTGCTCTCAAACATACAGGCCTGTTCCCTCAGTGACCATCAGAGTCAGGGGGTTTATTTCCCCCACAGGAGGGCGCTGTGGAGCTGTGAGTCAGCCTGGATGGTTCTGTTGTGTTCAGGTGTCCAAAGAAGACTTCAAACCAACTCTTTAACTGCTCAACTTCACATATACAGCTGTGATTGTTCATGTGAAACTTCTAACTTAAAGAGCAGAATAATAAAGAAAATGTGTTTTTATTCCAGAGACGTTTGTCCGACAGCAAGAGATGGAAGAAACATCCAGGAAACTGATGACCTCAGAATTTACTAACTAATAATCTTAAGTTGTTAACAACTTAGATTCATCAGTTTACTTCACTGGTAATTCAGAATGGTGTGTATAATATTACTGGATGATAATAATTCATCCATCAGTGTGTTCGTCTCTTTGAGGCTGGTACACTGTGAAATCTGACAGGTGACCAAAGTTAACATGTAAAGTACAAACAGCTCATAATAATTTATTATTATTATTATTATTATCCAAGTTAATAAAGTCAAATCTCAATGTATTATTTCACATCGCAATTTATTTGTGTTGTGTTGTGTATGTATTTTGTGTTATATTATTAAAGTACCTACAGCTGTCAAATAAAAACAATATTAGATCTAACTGTAGATGAGCAGAAGCTTTAAAGGGGCACTACGTAGCTTTGGGTTACATTTACAATATTAATGATGTAATAATACAAACTCAGACATATTTATTGTTTACATAACTGAATAAACAAACTGTTCTTAAGGTCCCAGAACAGTCTGAAGCTATACGGGTGGCAGGGTCCGCCACAT
This sequence comes from Sparidentex hasta, assembly GCA_030272975.1. Taxonomy (NCBI): domain Eukaryota; kingdom Metazoa; phylum Chordata; class Actinopteri; order Spariformes; family Sparidae; genus Sparidentex; species Sparidentex hasta. The sequence continues at coordinate 13,163 of JARJLU010017141.1, forward strand.
ACAAACAAAGTTAAACCAATGAAAACAAAGAGAGTTTGTTTATTTAGTTTGTTTAATCATGAAGATGAATCAGTGACGAGTTTTCGCTTCTGAAAAACTTCATGTTGCACCTTTAATCAGCAGAACATGGAAATACTCAAGCCAGGTACAAACACCTGAGAAACTGAGTGACTGTGTGACAGTTGTTCAGCTTTGAAGTCAACACTGAAGTTATTGAACAGTGCTGTTACACACACACACTCACACCTCACACACACACACACACACACACACACACACACCTCACACAGCCGTCTTTGACTGACATGTGTTCACCTTCACAGGTAAACTTCTCCCAGCGTCCTCAGCAGAGGGGAGCTGAAGCTGAGCCACCTCCTCCTCCACATTCCTAACTGTTGCACAACCCACAGACAGCAGGTGGCAGTACAGGACAACAGGCAGCCACGAGGAGCCTGATTATAAAGTCCAGATCCTGGTTCTGTCCCCCATGAGGAACATTTCCAGGGTTGTAACAGTTTGACAGCTGCAGCTAATCTCATCTGGACGGAGTGGAGTGTAATGAGCGGAGCCATCACGAGAGCAGATTTGACTTCTCGGTCGAATCCATCTGCGTTCTGTCTGAATGCCTCTTCTGGGGAACACTGTAATCAGCACTTCTCTCTCACGCCCACATGATAGCTTCTCTCCTAAACACATGGACAATAACCGAGCAGCGTTATGGAGACAGATGCGTCTGGTCTCCGGTGCACCGTCGGACACTTCAGGCCAAAATCTGAGCAGCAGCGCTGTGGAGAGTAATCTGATCAAGTTTTTATTGCTACTGTTGACTGAGTCAGGCCTTTCTTATTAAAGTGAGTGTGTGCTGGTGTGTGTGGCGACTGGAGGGGGCAGTGTTCAGAGACACACTGAATATCCTGTGTGTCTTTACACAATGTGGCTTTGTGAGTCCTTGGCTGTGCGTTGGAGAGAAAGATGTGGCTGTCACGAGAGAGGCAGAGAGAGAGGAGTGGTCGGCGTCTTCTCTTTCTCCACAGTATCATTTCATCCAGCCTCTGCCGCTCGCTTTGTTCCTGTTTTAACCTCCATTGTCCCGTCGGTCTCTTTTCATAACCCTCTTTATTAAAAGGCCGTTATGAGTTCTTCTTTTAGCTGACAGACTCCGGCTTTTTTCCAAACTCTTCCTCCCTACCTGCACCCCTTCTTTCATAACTCACTTCCTTTTCAACTCTCCTATTTGGATGAAACGGAGAATAGGAGACATCCGTCTTCCTCCTGTCAGACTGGACACAACAACAGTAAATGATTAGATCTGACGCTCGCTCCGGTTACATTTCCCATGAATGTAAACTGTCCTGTCACTCTCCTCCAGCTTCCCTTAAATCCCTCTTTTTTTCTGCGTCTCTGTTATTAAATGATCCTTCCTTCTGCTCAGCTCTTCCTCTTGTGCGCCTCTCTTACTTATCGGGCCTTTCCCTGCTGGAAAATCCAGCACAGACCAGCACCAAAACACAACCTGACCAGACCAGTCACCAGCAAGACCAGCATATGCTGTGTTTTGGTGCTGGTCTGTGCTGGTTTTTCCAGCAGGGGAGGTATAATGTTTACCATGATCACCTTCTCAGATTAGCGTGTTAGCATGCTAAGATTAGCCAGTAAGTGCTAACACAAAGTGCAGCTGAGGCTGATGGGAATGTATCTGCACTACATTTTTCTGGCAGTCCATCCAATAGTTGTTAACCTGCTGGTGTAGAAAATCAGGATTCAGGTCATCGAGCTGTATCCTCTGGGAACCTTGAATATTTCAGCTTCAAAATTTTTTTCAAATCCATCAAATGGATGTCGATATTTTTCACAGATTACGTGCGAGCTTTAATTTGTGTGTGATGCATTCAGGTTCATCCTCTGGGGATCAGGAGCATGTTTCCTGCATTTCAGGGCAAACTCTCCAGGTTTCAAACCTGCCACTAAAACCAAAAACCTTCTGCATCATGGAGACAAAAGGAAAAGTCAGGACAACAAGAGAGTCACCAGGATTCATCCTGGAGGGACCAGAGACATTTCAGTCTGGAACAAACTAAAAGCCAGCTGTCATTCTCAAACACACTCAGTACCTGACAAAGCTGTCATATGGATCTGGTTTCACACGGCAGAATCAGAGCCTGCAGATTCTGGGTACAGATAGAAAACCAGCTCATGTGTGACTGAGAGATCTGACTGGGCTGCGGTCAGAACCGGCCCGGGAAGCCAAACCACTACGTAGAAACATGAAGTAGATTCTGAGAAGTGAGAAAAACAGAAGGAGAACCTGCCCACCTACAGCTACTGTGAGGGCAGGATGTGTTTGCGGCCTGATTCCATATCGACTCCCACCGACCAATCGGAGCAACACACCTGTCGGAATGAGAGAACAGGAGACGGTGGAAACACAAAGGAGGAGCGAGGGAGTGTTTTTATATGAGGGAGGACAGAGAGAGGCTGAAGGGAGGGAGGAGGCGTCCATTGACACCACAGGTGCCTGCACTTCAAAAGCAGCACTGTTTGGCTAAAAAGATTTGTGTGTGTGTGTGTGTGTGTGTGTGTGTGTGTGTGTGTGTGTGTGTGTGTGTGTGTGTGTGTGTGTGTGCATTGTATTATGCACCAGAGAAACACAATATCTCTGCATATGCATGTAGTGCTGCACTGCTGAAAGAACACAGATGCATGTCTCCATTGTGTGTTTGTTTGTTGTCACTTGAGAGGTCATGTGCTTGTGTGTGTGTGTGTGTGTGTGTGTGTGTGTGTGTGTGTGTGTGTGTGTGTGTGGTGGCCCCAGATCAGATTAATCAACAGGTCTGGACTCAGTTACTGCCCGTCAGATTCACACACACAGCTCAGATAGACAGAGTGACACATCCTCCTCAGTGCCAGTCGTTCGTCTGTCTGGCTGCTGAATTGTTAAACACTGGACGCGTTCACCTCCTCTCACCTCCTCTCACCTCCTTTCACCTCCTCTCACCTCCTCTCACCTCCTTTCACCTCCTCTCACCTCCTCATCGCCTCCTCTCACCTCCTTTCACCTCCTCTCACCTCCTCTCCCCTCCTCATCGCCTCCTCTCACCTCCTCTCACCTCCTCTCACCTCCTTTCACCTCCTCTCACCTCCTCATCGCCTCCTCTCACCTCCTCTCACCTCCTCTCACCTCCTCATCGCCTCCTCTCACCTCCTCATCGCCTCCTCTCACCTCCTCTCACCTCCTCATTGCCTCCTCATCGCCTCCTCTCACCTCCTCATTGCCTCCTCTCACCTCCTCTCACCTCCTCATTGCCTCCTCATCGCCTCCTCTCACCTCCTCATTGCCTCCTCATCGCCTCCTCTCATCTCCTCTCACCTCCTCTCACCTCCTCATCGCCTCCTCTCACCTCCTCTCACCTCCTCATTGCCTTCTCATCGCCTCCTCATCGCCTCCTCTCACCTCCTCTCACCTCCTCATCGCCTCCTCTCACCTCCTCTCACCTCCTCATCGCCTCCTCTCACCTCCTCTCACCTCCTCTCACCTCCTCATCGCCTCCTCTCACCTCCTCATCGCCTCCTCTCACCTCCTCTCACCTCCTCATTGCCTCCTCATCGCCTCCTCTCACCTCCTCATTGCCTCCTCTCACCTCCTCTCACCTCCTCTCACCTCCTCATTGCCTCCTCATCGCCTCCTCTCACCTCCTCATTGCCTCCTCATCGCCTCCTCTCATCTCCTCTCACCTCCTCTCACCTCCTCATCGCCTCCTCTCACCTCCTCTCACCTCCTCATCGCCTCCTCTCACCTCCTCTCACCTCCTCATCACCTCCTCTCATCTCCTCTCACCTCCTCTCACCTCCTCATCGCCTCCTCTCACCTCCTCTCACCTCCTCATCGCCTCCTCTCACCTCCTCTCACCTCCTCATCGCCTCCTCTCACCTCCTCATCGCCTCCTCTCACCTCCTCTCACCTCCTCATTGCCTTCTCATCGCCTCCTCATCGCCTCCTCTCACCTCCTCATTGCCTCCTCA
>JARJLU010017142.1:0-39975 GCA_030272975.1 Sparidentex hasta
AAAAATAAACAACAAGGCAAAGTAACAACATAACATCCAAACAAAGTAGCAAAATAAAGCAGAATGACAAAGTACAAATCAAAATTCAAAGTTCAACTTAAACATGAAAATCTTGAAATCAAAACATACCAAACCGGGGCAGGAGCATGGAGCATGGAACATGGAACATGGAACATGGAACAAGGAACAAGGAGCAAGGAGCAAGGAGCAAAGAGCAAAGAGCAAAGACATGAAACAACTAACAAGCAAGACAGAATACACAAGACAGAATCCAATGACCAGCAAAGGAGTGAGGGGAACACAGAGACTAAATACACAGACACTAATGACATGACGAGGAACAGGTGAGGAGAGAGAGGAGGAAGGAAGCCAGGTGAGATAACAAGGGGGAGGAGCACAGAGGAACAGACTAGGAGGGAACAAGACAACAGACAGAGGGAGCCAGAGGGAAGAACATGGAAAACTTAAAGGACACATGAGGGCATGGAAAATCAAACACATGACACACAAGACAAGGAAAAAACATAACACAAGACATAACAAGACATAGAAAAAGGGACATGAATCAAAACCCAAAAACCAGAAATAAAGAACAAACAAAAACAGGAGACATGACAGGATGCAGTGGAGAAATGTTCTCTGGAGTGACAATTCATGCTTCTTCATCTGGCAATCTGATGGACGAGTCTGGGTTTGGCACTTGCTAGGAGAACAGTGCTTGTCTGACTGCATTGTGCCAAGTGTGAAGTTTTGAAAGCCTCCCAGAAGATCTGAAGCTGTTATAGCTTCATTAAACCCTATGGATTAAGAATGGGATGTCACTTAAGTGTGATATATATATATATATATATATATATATAGATAGATAGATAGATAGATAGACAGATACCTGCCTTGACTCACATATGAACTTAAAAATAGTATAACAATAGTAATAACAATGCTAATATATGTTAGCATTATTATTACTATTTTTACTATTTCATATTACATTATCATTAACTTGATGACTGTAACCATTTAGCAACAATAGTGTAAATTAATACATGTTGTAAAGTTTCTTCAGGGTCTCTTAGACGTTTAAGAGAAGTTTCAGATTTTGAGGCTGAGAATATAAACATACTCAGAAGAACAAACATTTTGCTCAGAGGGCAACATTTAAAAAATGCTTAACTTGACCCTACAGTCAGTAGCGAGTGCAGCACATATTCCCTACAGCACCTCTTGTAGCGGTGTTATGTCAGCTAATCACTTGCATGACTAGCTTACTAATGAAATCAAGCCTGTATGCACTTGTAGACACTAAAGGGAACTTCAAATTGATTACTTGTACAGTAATTGTCATCTGGATGTGCTCTGCTGATTGGGGCCAAACAGTAACTAGCTGTAAAGTGCTCTAAAGTGTTTCCTGAGAGGCTGTCTTGTTTTTGTACGGTCGATATTTTAGGTGCTGGTGCCCTCAGAGTTAAAGCGATGCTCCAACTGCAGATGATACTGAAATGGTTGAATGAGACAATTGGCATGATGAGTGTGGACAGAACAGCTGATCAGTGAGTAAGGAGAGTCTGGTGGGATTTAATGAGGCTAACATTGGGGTTGTCTTGGTTACATGCCTTCTTGTGGCTGTGGAGGAACACTGAATGGTCCTCAACATCCCTGGAAGGTCATCAGGTCCCAGCAGCTTTGTGGCACCCCCGCTGCCATGACTCACCATGATTCTGAAGAGATCAGCCAACCACAACTTACTAAAGGTGGAAGGGAAATTTTGGACAGTCAATTATGAAACACTTTTCTACATGACTCTTCCTGCCCTGATAAGATATTTTTTAATCTAAAAGGGAGTTGTACTAAAAGGGAGTTGTACTCCCTTTTAGATAAAGGCGGCAGATTGCAGCCTTTACCTTGCTGGAAATGTGCCGTCTAAAAGGCGCTAGTGACATCAGTGAGGTGAGATATTTGCACAGAGCCCAATGATACTAAATGACAACACCCATCCAGCCACAGTCTGTTCACCCTGTCAGCCACCTGCTGCTCCTTCTCAACACTTCACTATAAACAGTTTATTTTTCTGACCTGAATATTCATCATTAATTAGTCTATTTTTAAATAATGTGGATTGGGAACATACAAACAGTGATTTCATCATCCAACCTTGTATTGTACAACACATTTATCTTGAATCTTGGATAACAGTGGGTGTCTCTGTTAAAACAGACACAGCTGACTGTCATGCTTAGCTCACCCTCTGGTGAACAAAATGAGACAAGACACCAGCAGTACTTCATTAGGTGGTACTGTATTAAATTGAGGGTGGACAGATCCAGTGACACAGTTTACTAAAGACAGACATTCTACCAGCTGCTAACAGTCCATATGTCCTTCAACACTTGTATCAGGGTACACTTCAAATAAGACAGGGTTTACAGTATTCATACAAAATTGTGCAACATTGCGTTTAATAACACACACACACACACACACACACACACACACACACACACACACACACACACACACACACACACACACACAGAACACTGAAGCATTGCCCCCCCTTGAGATGATCATTTAGCCATGCATAGTCATCATCCAACATTCATAAGTACCTAATAGTTCCTGTCTGCACTGGGGAGCAGTGTTATGCTGTTCGCAAACATTTCCTTCAAAAGAATACATTATTTGGGGGAACCAACAGAACTGAATCACTTCCTGAACTCTCTGTTCATTAATCAGTTAAGCTGAGCTCTCAGTCAGTCAGTCAGCCACACACACACACACACACACAACTTCACTGTGTGGAAAATAGAACAACTATGAGGAAGTTCAAACTGAACGGAGCATCTTAATAGTACTACAAAGTGAATGTGAGCTCTAGCCCTCTAGTCTTCCTCTCCTCCATACTTCGTTTAATAATTAAGTGTAGTGAAAATATATTTGCCCTACATACTAGTTTGGACTTCAGTGCATGCGACTACAGTCTGAAGGATTACATGAACAATCTGTGCTTAACTTTTCGCTGAACTGATATTTCTGATGTGGTACAGTCAAAAGAACTGTCGTCCCCAGAGCTAAACAGCTACAACTAAACTGTTGGCCAATGCAGACATACTTCCTTTACATTTCCAGTCTGACGGTGTGCTGAGAGTGTTGTAAGTAGCCATAATCATACACATATCACAACACTAATCAGTCTTGGACTTGTTGCTGTTAGTCTTTAAAAAAGCAATAATATACACGATGCTGATGAAGGTTCTCAGTCATCCAGGTCATGGTAATTCAAAGTGCTGTACTGTAGTCAACCAAATTTGTTTCAATTTCTTGAAGATGATTTAGCTCTCATTCAGTTCTAACTAACAGGAGGGGTGTTGCAAGCTATTAAACAGTCATTCCAGTTTGAAACAGATGGATTCGTTTACCCCTCTATGAGTAAAAGAATAGCTGTCTTTGAACAGAGGAGGGGGACTAAGACAATGCAGGCCTGAGTTCTCTCTCCAGACAGCTTAACAACCCTTCACTCCTGGGCTCAGCTAGCCTTAGCAACCAAAACGAAAGCCGGTTAAGTCGACGACCAGTAAGTGGCCTTAAAGACTCTATAAAGACACTCCCACGCAGAGTTTAAAAGTCTGCACCTCCCCTCCAGTTATTCAGAGCTGAAGAAGCCTCTTGGATGAGAGGTGAAACATCTTCAACAAACTGCAAAAAGTCCAGTTGCCGACAATGCAGCACTAACAATTCAAACAATGTAATAAAATAATATAATAATAACCCACTGTTGTTCCCATTCATTTACCCCACACAAATACATCCACATTCAGTCAAACATAGTGACTGGATACAGGTGGAGAATGTTACACTGAGGATGATTTTACTGTTTTGTATTGGAATGTCAAGTCTATACAGACACACATACGGCTTTCTGACGCATACACACAAACACACATTGGAAGTCATTTGAAGGTATCAGTGGCGTGTGCTTCTCTCATTTGATGGCCTGCCAGATGATGATGATCAGGATGATGAGCACCAGGGACAGCACCATGGCCAGCATGCACATCCTCTTACGGGACTTCCTCTGCACACAACAAAGGAACAGATCACACTGTGTCAGTGTTTTACGTGACAGTGACAGCAGCTTCACAATGGTTATGAACAGGATATCATATAACATTGTATTCATGCTAGGATACTGCATCAAACAATAAGCTTGCTGTTTTTCAATATTTTTCTTATTGTCAGTAAATTCTGAGAAAAGACCTAAACCCCCTAACAGTGTCTCAGTCAATTTCTCAATACTTTGTGATTCCTTGCCCCGGCACTCACTCTTCAGGTGGATTGGTTTTTACTGAACAACCCATCTTTAAACGTATAGTATTAAAAATGATCATCTTAAGTATGACTTGAGCAGAAAACAGTGTATAAATCTTTACATTGGTGTGGAAAAGATCGTATCTCTGGGGAAAATCTAGACTAGACTAATACCATCGTCGCACCAGAATGAGTGTATATGTAGGTTTTTTTAAACCTAACCCTCTAAAAAAGGCAGCAGATCATATTCCTCAGTGTGAATGTTTGGGCTAGATATGAGTCCAAGCCTGTGGTGAACTTTGCATGAGCTTTATGAGCAATGACAAACTCCAAAGCTGCATGTTTGGCTTTGGATGACACCCCACTGTTTATTCCACTGAATAATACGTGTTACCTGAAATTGCCATCAGTTGAAGTTGATGACTTCTGACCTGACCTGAGTTTCCAGGTGATGCCAAAATTTGGCTGACCATAACAAATTAGCTCGTCAGTGAAGCCTCCATGCGTACAAACACTGTAGTCTACAAATACACCACCCTGTGGGTGCTGCCATCATTGTGTGACATCCGACAACTGCTTCTTCGTGAAGTTGGGGTAGATGTTTCTTAGTCTACAAATGAGGATACAAGTTCAGGTTGTCTGGAATGCACATATTACCATATTGCTCCTGTTTTAGCTTCCTGACATCGGCTACTCTTGTCCTTTAGAATCACCTTCAAAACACTTTGCCTTTCCTTATATTTCCCAGCTGTTCTCCCTTTGCAGCCAAACACGCTGCCTGAGGTCATCAGACAAAACTCTGTTAGCTTCTCCAAAGTTTAGGCTAAAAACTAAATGTGACTGTGCTTTTGCTGTTACAGCCCCCAGACTGTCCCCACACAGGAGCCCTGCCAGAAGAGATCAGGTGCTGAATCAGTGCCTCACTTTAAATCAGACACCGAACACACTTGTATGAAGCTGCTTTTAACCTATGATTTTTTTGTTTTTATCTTCTGTTTTATTCAGGATTTCATTCTTTTTGTCTCCTTTAATTCATTAATTCATGTTAGCTTTATATTAATGTTTGTAATTGCCAATGTAATACTTGCTTCTCCTTCATTGCTTGCTATGCTGTATGTACACAGTAACACCAGACTTATCCTTTAACATGCATTATATGTATATTACATTATGACTGTTCTTTTTATGTCATGTTCCTTATATTTTATGTCTCTCCTACCTGGTAATAGGCTGCTTTCTGTAGCTGGACGGCCCCTCTGTCTACATGGACCTCTGCACTCTCCACATTGGCCTCTATGCTGTCTGGAATGAGAACACATGAGGAGGTTTGAGGTGTGCATGCACGCACACGTGCGCACACACATACACACGGACACACACACACACACACAATACACTGTATATATAATTAATGCAAATCTAAATTGCTGTAAATCAATCTTGATGCTGTGTTACTATGCGTTCAGACGCACAAAGAGGAAAATAAGCCTTGTCCACTCTACCTAAGTTGCTTTTGTCACCCTGTTCTTCCTTGCTTCTAAATTTAAACGGCCCACACGCCACTTGCGTTAAACACCACCACGCGCTAATGCTGTAGTACAGCCTATCCACTTACCGACACTATTGATCATGGAAAGTTACTTGATGGAAAGTCAGTTCATAAAATCAAGTCGATACTTCCCTCCACTATCCTCGGGCCAGGCCCTTGATCAAGCATTTGTTTTGTATTTTTTAATAACTCAAAATTATGACCGTATTTCCAGCTACAAAACGCGCATCTCTCTCCTTCCTGTGTTGTCTGAGTCGCTGTGTGGTCAAACACGAGAGTGAGTTGTCCTCATGCTGAAAACATGACTTGTTGCACACATGACATCACTCCCTGAGACGCAAGAAGAAAGCAAAAATATATATTTTTACTAAGGAAAATGACAAAAAAAATAGTAACACACAGTGACTTGAACAAGTTCCTTAATCTGATTACTGGTTTGTAAATATAAACGTGTTAGATTAGTCGTTACTGAAAAACGTGGTCAACTCATAATTAGAGTTAATGTGCCGGGCCGGCTCGATTTTGTGGGCCCGCTCTGAAGGGGCCGGGTGTTCTGCTACAGCAGCAATCAACATTTCCAGCGCCATCTTGGAACGAATGTTTGATAGGAACCTAAACTACGCGGGTTGTTCTCTGGGACCAACCTGACCGAGGGACAACAGCAGAACCAGACATCGCCATTGGTTATTGCATGGCTTTTCCACCTTTTCCACCAAGACGCGTCATAGCTCATTACATAAAGTTGGAGGATTTTTAACTTTCTTTTTTCTCCTAATCAGCCTATTCCACCCGCCTCCGCCTTTTCCACCTTTCCCTCCTTGTCCACCTGGCTCCCAAAACACAATGAATGACTTCCGGGATCACTGTCCTCCGTATGTGCCTTTGGTTTGAACGTACCATTAGTGTTTAAGTTATTGTTAATGTCCAAATGTTTGGATAAGATGCTTTGGCAATACTGTTGTTAAAACGTTCATACTTAAATTTGTACAACTCAATGCTGATCTAAGTTTCTTCTCACTAACCAATCATCTCTCCCTGGTCGTGGATCATCACAGCAAGGTCCTTGAAGATCTGGTTCACATCCATGATGTCGGACTGGAGAGGATAGGAGAGGGTTAATTGCTGAAAAGAAGTGTGTCTGACAACTGCAGTGCTTCCTCTCATTCAGGGTGATACCTCCAGCTGTCTGATGTTAGTCTCTCTCTCCTTGATGATTTCCAGGTCCTCCTCTGTGATGGCGGGCTCCTCAGTCTGAGTCTGGCTCTGACCCCAATCATCCTCCCTGCACAATCAGAGAGATCACACTTTATTAGTAGTGATACACCCTCTGACTGACAGATGTCACTGTGTGATATTAAATATGCTATACAAATTATTAGTTATATAATGCTAAGAAGTGTATAACTATATGGTCTACTGGGAGTGAAAGAAAACCTGAAGCGCTCTGAGCAGGTGCACCAAGGCAGAGCGCTCAGAAAACAGATGCTGGGTGCTGCATCTTTTCTCTGGACAGCAGACTGCTGCTGCAGATGCTCACACCTCATCGGGAACCATTGAAAAAAACACTATGTGGACACAGACACTTCATTTCTACACAAGGCTAAAAGCTGATAATACCTGCTGTGCCAATGAATTGGTCGGATTCCTAAGGAGTGTGTGACATCACTTTTATTTGGATGTATGGAAAATACACCCTCGTAGGTGTCTCACTGAAGGTAGTTTATTCAGATAGCTCTGTACTAAAAAGCATCCACTCAAAGAACAGAAGAGGAGTACATTTTGGCCATGTTGTGGCTTTTTAAACAAAATGCAGAAAGAACTAAGCGTGGAATTGACTGAAGCAACAGCAGTTAAAAATGCATTGGAGAGACTTACTTTTCAAATGCAACCAGCTGTTCATTCATGTTGCCCCTGTCTCCCTGTAGAGTAAACATCGGCTCACATCACTTTTTCATCATGTCTGCAAATGTATTGGTAGTTATTATATCAATCACTATATGTTTATTGGTTATGAAGGTGTAACACTTTAGTCTAATTAAAAACTGGTATTTACCATGCCTCTGGATCCAGCTCTAGCTCTGACCACTAACTCTTTTTCTTTTTCTGCCGCCCTGCGCTGCACCACCTGAAAGTTGTTGAGGGCTGCAGAGAAATCGTTCATCAAGCGCTCCTTCCGCAGCTTCTGCTGCCGCTGGAGGGAAAAACAAGCAAACAAATATTAACATCACACTTCAATTTCCTGAATTCAGGCAAGGTGCTGATGATGGTAGGTTAAAGGGTCATGCAAGAGGAATACAATATCAATAGATTATCTGCATGTGAAGATGACCTCTGGCCCCTGGTCTTCTATGGATGGAGCAGATTCACGAAGCACTAATGCAGAGCAACCCATATGTTAACATTTTGAAAAATGCTCATCAGTGCTACTGCTGTGTGTTGGCTGGTATTTAATCATCTACAGACCAATACTTCATCTAAAATAGCTGCCAAAATGAACACTGAATGTTACACAGTGTTGGGGGTTAAGCACTTATAGTACGTAACAGTAATAAATGACTATGAGCAGTAATAAAAAACATTTCTATTTCTGTATCAACTATGTTTTTTGTGTTTAAAGAATTTAAACACACAATGCCACTTCTGTGAGTGAGCCATCAGAAAAATATCTTCCAAAAAAGAATCATATTAATGAAATGGCTGTGGCCAAAGTGTACTTTTTGGGTATAGGTATGCTCCCGTTACTTTGAGTTTAGTCATGAAGCCGAGGGAACACTCCACAGCGAGAGACGACACAAGTTTTCAAGTATTCATTATCTATTTGACTTTAATTCTGTCTGCCAGCCCATCCCTGTGTCCAGAGCTACTGGTTTAATTAAAAAGGTCTTGGATAATTACTTGATCATGACGCTATTGTAAAATAAGCAAGTTAATGCAGAGTGCATGTGTCACATGACTACACTGACAGTCATATTCTAAAGTAATATATTACTTTTGAAAGAAAGTAACTTGTAGTAGGTAACGCATTACGTTTAGGAAGTAACTTTCTTAACACTGATGTCATTTGCGGGGCCTTATTTGGGACTTGGAACTTTCCACCGCAGACAACATGGATGTCCATATTAAGGGATGGTAAAACAAAAGAAGAACAGCAAAACAAGGTTAGGTCCTATCAGACCTGAGACTGTACACAAGACCCTGCAGCAGTCTCTGGGATGTTTAACCTTTATATCAGACATATTATATAATTTTAAAGGGGCCCCTGCCTCAGCCAAGGAGCTGTACTTTGTCTGCAGATGGTTCAGAAGCAGCAGCCTGTTTTCTCTTAAAGTGCAGCGAGTAAATTACTTCAGTGTTGCCCTCTCTCTATCTGCTTACTTCACTATTAATTAATTGTATCTTCTTTACTGTCCTTTTACATGTAGTGCTGAAGCAATCTGCCAGGAAATAAATCAACAGTTCTGATCATTTTAATCATTTAAGTCCATCATCAAGTGAAAATGATTAATTCTGTTGTCTCAGCTTCTTCAGCGTGATTTCTTGCTGCTTTTGTCTGTTCTATATGACTGTAAACTGAATATATGTTGGTTAGACAAAAGAAGTAATCTGAAGACATAAGCTTGTGGCAGGCATTTCCACACATTCCAAGGACTAACTGATTTAATGCAAATTTAGAGCTAAGCTTTGGAACTTAAATACATCACTTTGTGACTGACTTGACATGAATGACACTATAGTGAGGAACTTTCAAGGCATATAATGCTAACTAGGCATGGAGAAAGTCTGGCCCATTCCCACATCACATGACTGAAATGTATGCGTAAAATTACCATGATAATCTCTACATTCATTTTGTGACAAACACTTATCATTATTCTGTGATCTTTACATTGATTCAGAGAACAAAATGTTCCTCTCCCGATGCTACTTTTGTCCATCACTTGTTATAACTCAACATTTTAAATTCTAAAATTTTAATTTTTGATTTGTACATTTTATGACTGAATACCAGAATGGCATCTATACTTGAATTGTGATACTTCACATCCCTCCCCTCATGATCTTGTGCAGGGTCACAGGGACTGTAGTGATCCCAGCTGACCAGGCCATCACATGGCTGGGACATAAACCGATCAGCAACAACATTTAAACCACTGACAGGTGAAGTCATCTGGGGTTAGTGAATACGGAGCTCTAAGAAAACTCTTCCAAGGTGCAGATATTCAGAAACTCAGTTGTCAGTGTTTCTGTATAGGCGTGCAGAAACAAAATAATTTTGGAATTGATGCTGCGGATGCACACATTAATCAAGGTTTGTAGCATCATTGGCAAATGGAGCACTGGAGTTGGTACAGTGATGGAATGGACCTTTGACCTTGGTTAAAGGTATATTTAGAAAGACACAGACAGATGTAATATGACACAATATTTAAAATATGACATTGTGCAGTATTTGTACCTACAAAAGCCGTATGCTAGGAGTTGCACCCTGACAATGCTGTTTGTGACGATACAGGTGGACTTACTCATCTTGTTTGAACAAGCACTATCTTTGTTTTTAAGAATGACCGATAGCCATGTGAATAACGACCTTCTGACATTTCGCCAGAGCACTGCCTTGATCATCTCTTTTTAACTTCATCACATTAGGTCGGAGCTGCTGATATGTATAACATGGGCACCCTCTGCTGGGGTGCCTGTGGACTTGAGGACAGTGCCCAAACTCAGTGGGGAGTCTGCTGCATTTGGTCCCTGTGTCTTTCTAGAGTTTGTTACCTCAAGGTTATGGCTACATATGTTATCATTTTCATCTTCTAACTCCCCTTGAGCTCTAAAGCTTTGAGCTCCCTTTGAAGCAACAACATTTCTTGATAAACAATTCTGCTCTCTGTGCCTTTGAGTGATTATTGTGTGTGGGATTCTCACTCAGTTTGTTTACATGCACAGTTTAGTCAGATTACAGCCATAGTTTGACTATGCTACTCAATCAGACAACTGCAGTTGTCCGAGTATACATGCCGGTGAGAAAATCGATCAGTATCAGTCCAATAATCTAGGTGATCTCCAACTATGAGAAATCCGATCCGGTGAGATTTTAGTCAGACTAAGGTGTATACATGCATCTTAAAAGTCTGATCATAATCGGAATAACCCAGTAATTCGGTTTTCTTGAGTGTCATGCAAACGCACTGACTGACTTCTAGTGTCTATAGACCGACCTGTTCTGATGGGGACAGGGATGGAG
This sequence comes from Sparidentex hasta, assembly GCA_030272975.1. Lineage (NCBI taxonomy): Eukaryota > Metazoa > Chordata > Actinopteri > Spariformes > Sparidae > Sparidentex > Sparidentex hasta. The sequence continues at coordinate 11,097 of JARJLU010017142.1, forward strand.
GAAGTGAGCCCAACTCCTTCAGGTGTGTGTTGGTTTCTTTAGCCAGCTGATTGGTGTAGTGTTGGAGCTGTTGGCTGCAGGGGAACACAAACACTACTAAGACCTCACAGAATGTTTTATGGGTTACACATTTAAATAATGATCATATGTGAGACACAGATAGATCCACACCGGTACTTACAGCTTCTCCTGGAGGTCTGAGGTGTCTTGTCTCACGTCCATTTGGTACAAGAGATTTTTGATCTGACCAGCTACAGAGAAAAGGAACCACGTCAGTAAACATGTAGCTCTGTGCGTGTGTGTGTGCATGTGTGTTGGGCACAGTAAGCACTCACAGTTCTGGCTGATCTTCTGGATGTTGGAGCTGCATGTCTGGATAAGGCTGCCGAAGTCCGCCGGCTGGGACCAGCTGCTGTCTCCTCTCATGTAGGACATCCTGGCTGAAGCTCAGGGACACACTCCAAACAAAACCTAAACACAGTCACCATGAGGAGGACAGAGCAGGGAACAATTCACTTTACAGGTCTGCAAATATCAAGTGTGTTTCTTTGAAATTATTATCAACTATTATATTATGATTATAATATTCTGTTATTTTCCAATATGAAGTTAAGAAATAGCTGCTAACTGAGCTAACTACGGCTGTGAAATTCAAATCTGGATACAGTGTTTGAGATGGAGCCCAATTCATCCCTATGAGAGCTGTTTTGAAGCCAAAATCACTGCATTTCTGGCTTGTAAAATTACCCAGATCCTCCATGATGTGTGGTCCATGGAGCGTGCACACTATAAAGACTTCCACCAACCGAGCTGGCTACCTCGAACAGAGACTCAGTAATTTAATGGTGCAGCTTTTCTAGACTTTCCACAATTTACTGGACTGAATGGTTCAAATAACAGTGAAATTAGTGGGGGTTGTTATTCTGAAAACCATCATCATCATCATCATCATCATCATCATCCACTGTTTTCTAGATGCTTCTTGCACAATGCAAGCTTATGGAAAAGGTATTTTTGGGCCAGGGTGCGTCACATGATGACGTGCTTACACGGTTGGGCCACTACAGAAACTTGCTTCGAGGCCTGGCGCTCTTCTTCAGGGCTAGCGAGCTAAAAGCAGCTACAGTTTGCAGCAGTTAAGGGTTACTAGATGATACGCTGCCCCCTACTGGAAATGGAATGTTAACTTGCAAGGTAGCAAATTATTACATACTGCACCTTTAAAGCTCTAATGCATGGTCTCAGACTCAAACAGATTTTTTTTCAAATCTCAAATTTTCACGAAACTTGAAACATACGCGTCTATCGGATGTTGTTACCATTTCACAAACGTTCCCTAACGGTCGCTATCCCCCAACACATACAAAATGTTAAGTCATTGTTTGGTTTCATTATGGATCTAATGTGATGGAGTACCGTTACAACCGAAATCTGTGTCAGCCCTTCTGTCCTTCCTCCTCACTATTTTCTGTTCAGGAGACAGATGAGTCCTCCGTGTTATCTCACACAAATACAATACACAGAGAAGAGCGCGAGCTTAACTGAAGTCATCACGTGATTAATCTACTAAAAGACAGTTCTGGAAGGAAAATAAAGCTATGCCTCGTCCTGTCCGGCCCAAACACAACATTCAGCCCGTCCGTCACTGGGTATGTATTTACAAAAAGCTGCTGTGACGTCGCTGTCATTTGGAGCAGACACGGGATGAAGCCTGTACACAGCGGTGATAACAGGTCGCAGTGTGTCTCATGCATCAAGCCCAGTGTTTTTTCTACAGCAGCGGGTTAAACGAGAACAGGTCGCAGTCGGTTGACACACACGTTAATAATGTTCACATTTAATGTCTTACTTGGCGGTGAGAAAGACGTCGACGGTGTTTGTTTCTCCAGACGCCTCGGATAAATATTTCTGTCACAATTAGCAAGCCCAGCCCGTCCGTGACGTCACACGTCCAGAGCACTAATCCGACGTTGGTTTGACGCTGCGTTCACTGTCCACGGGAGATGTGGTCAACGCAGCTTCTCAGTGAGTTGCTCACTCACTACTCGTCATGCTGTTCTTGTCTTCTTTCTTTCTGTCTTTGTCGGGACTGTCTCTGGTGAGCGTGGATTTGACACTCCTGGAACGTCCTGGAAAAAATCAGTGATTCACACTCTCACAGAGAATCCCTCCCAGTTTGGTGTAGAAACATCTACAATCATTTAAGAGGCATTTTAAACACCATAACTGATTGTGCCTGCTCAGTGTGGGGATGAGGCTTGGAATGTTGTCCCATGACTCTCAGCTTACTCTAATTATAAACCTGCTGCCATGCACGTGACACTCTTGAGTCCATTGGATCACTGTGTCAGTGAAAAGCCATGATCACATACTGTTACACATTCACTAACAGCACGGCGGCCCACAAATACGTCCCAAAATTCTAATATACCAAATGGAAAGCCTCAACATGTGTTTATAACTGTGTGTTGCTACTGTATTGATTCGTTTTTTCCCCCTACATTAGCCTAATTGAGGCTCTTCCTCAACTTGTAGACATCTTAATTGTATTGTCATCTTGTCAAAATGACATGCTGATTATCTTTGATAGCCCGAGTGACATTCTTTCTACCACTGACATCCTTTCATAGAGGTTAGGCTCTCCATGAAACAAATGTCCCTTTGCTTGGTGTCTACTATGTTAGAAAGATAATTGGAAGCACTATGTGACAGTCACCAGGTGGCTGAACCCCGAAGCACTGTTCACAATTCCATCTGATCATTGTCATTGAATGTCTTTGATAATTTGAGATACTGAATCATAAATTAGAATGGGCGGGGTGAAGATGATATGTACCGAGATCCTCTTGAATAACTGCTAAATCCGCTTATTCTCAGAAAACCAGGGAAACAATATTTAAACTAGGGTTAGGATTAGGCGTACATGACATTGGAAAGATTTTTGATTACGTTCTTGTAAAAAAAAAAAAAATCTTTTCCACCCCAAAACCAACGGGGTATTGTTGACTTTGATCTACTTTACTTTGTGTGTTTTGTTTAAAGTTATAATATAATTTACACTTTTGTTAAAAAAATATTAAATAGTTTTTTTTTTGAAAAAACATTAAAAAAAAACTTGGAGTGGAGTGGTTGGAGTGGTTTTTCAAGAGTACTACAAAGTGTACTACATAAGAGTACTCATATAATGATATATTAAATCCTACTCATGGGTGTAAGTGTCAACACGTTGACGGTGTTGTGGCAGGTGTGATCCCATGTATGATGGCACCTTCTTTTGTTCTCTGTGGTCTCTAGTCTGTTTGTCCTTGGCAGAAACCCTCGTCACTCCATGGTTGAGCAAAGTAGTGGCTCTTTGCCAGCAATCTGTTCAGAGGGCCATGAAAGGAATGGACCAGAGGGGAGTTTATGTGGTAGAAATCAGTCAGTCCTTGTTACACTGCAGTATTTTGGATTAAGTCTGTGATCTGAGTGTTTGCCAACTTTTTAATTTAGTTTGTGCAGATGAAATATATTTATCAGGAACTGTAACCACATGCTGTTAAACTATAAATTAGAGCTAAAAACTTCACATCTAATAGTTATTATTGTCTTAGTGAAACTCCGCTGATATGTTGATATGTGATATATGCAGCTGTTGAATGTTTGTGAAGTAACAGGAGGGTTGCTGGTTGGAAAAGATCAGGCACATACATTGCAATCTGAATGATCAACATTATAATACACTTTTGTGGAATATGTTTCTGTACTGGGAGTGATCAGGTCGTGTGTCACAGAGGCACTTCTGTCAGTGCATCTGCAAACCTGACCTTCACTTCTCTTGGTATCTCTCTCTTTTGTTCTCTGCTCACTGTGAATAAGCTTCAGCAATGATGTATTTGTAAGTGACTAGTTTGTGTGATTATAACACAGACATAACATGGATTGAACCACCTGTATTTCCTGAGCCCACCAATACACAATGTAAATTATATTGGATCCTTTTTTTTAGAATGCTTTTTTACATTATCTGTGCCGAGACACACTTTTGGATCTCTGTTGTGCTGTTTGCATTGTGTTGTGAAATAAAGCTAGATATCAGTTTGGTTCATTGGTGAGAGTCATTCTAAATTTTAGGCCTTTAGAAGTCTATGGTAGTTCATCACCCTCAAATTTGAAAGTTTTCACCACATTTTTAATGAGGGTGTAATCAGGTGCTTGTACGGTGTTAGTGAGTCGTTACTTACATCAGATGGATGATCAACTGAGGGAATTTAATGACAAAATATTTAAAACATCCAGGTTTGTTGCCGTAAGAGTTCAGAACCCATTTGCAGCAGTTGCATGTTTGCATTTTGACCAGCAGATGGCAGCAAATGACTCTCTAAGACCTTGGACTTCATACTTACCTATTTGTTTTATGACCTTGTAGATTTTAAAAGAGGCAGTAAAACAAAACAAAACAAAAAACAAACGTTGTGGTGACCTCAGGTGATGTAAGTGAAAGAAGAATAGAAGAATAAGAAGAAATGCATGTAGAGATGACCTAATGCCCATTTGGTCATCAATCTGGAAGTGTTAGGTTTTATAAATGTGTCACAATGTGTGTCACTACCGTTATTCATTAAACATTCGATATAAATACAAATTCAGTCTTTTTTAACGGTATGGTGTGTGTCTGCATGCCTGACAAAGTTGCTTTCACTAGATACTTTCAAGAGAAAGAGATTCTTAACTTTCCTGTAAATTGTAAGCATCACACAGAGTGTCCTCCGGAGACATGAATGCTTTCAAGAGAAAATAACTCTTTTCTCTACAGAAATACCATGAAAAAGAGCATTCATTGTCCTGAGTTGACACAAGTAATGCCTTGTTGCCAAAACGTTAGTCTTTTGTTGATATGCTGACGTCCTGTTCCTCTGAAGGCAGCGCTGAGGTTCCCTGCTGTTGGTTTATAAAGCACTGAATGGTTTTGGGCTGAAATCAATTTCTGATCTGCTGCCACATTATGAACCATCCAGACCTGTGAGGTTGTCAGGTCTACTGTCAGTCTCCAGAGTCAGAACTAAACATGGAGTCAGCTCAGGTCCTTTGGAGTGCACGGAGCACTTCTGACTACTTTCTACGACCCTGTGGTGGCATCAGCCATTTCCTATGGAGTAGTCTGCTGGAGCAGCAGCATCTCAGCAGCAGGTGAGAAGAGACTTGATAAACTTATCAAGAAGGCCAGCTCCATCCTGGGATGCCCTCTTGACTCAGTGCAGGTGGTGGGAGAGAGCAGGATGATGGACAAGCTGTCATCGCTGCTGGTGAAGGAGTCCCGCCACCTGCAGGACACTATCTCAGCACTGGGCAGCTCCTTCAGCAACAGACTGATACATCCTAAGTGTGTGAAGGAGAGGTATCACAGGTCCAAGTGTGTGAAGGAGAGGTATCACAGGTCCAAGTGTGTGAAGGAGAGGTATCACAGGTCCAAGTGTGTGAAGGAGAGGTATCACAGGTCCAAGTGTGTGAAGGAGAGGTATCACAGGTCCAAGTGTGTGAAGGAGAGGTATCACAGGTCCAAGTGTGTGAAGGAGAGGTATCACAGGTCCAAGTGTGTGAAGGAGAGGTATCACAGGTCCAAGTGTGTGAAGGAGAGGTATCACAGGTCCAAGTGTGTGAAGGAGAGGTATCACAGGTCCTTCCTTGCTGCTGCTGTCAGACTGTACAACCAGCTCTGCTCATATTAGACCTCACATGTGTAATACGTCATAAAAGAACGCATTTCTCTGTTTTTTTCACTGCCACAATGCTTACAATTATGTATATACAATGTATATGAGTCTATTTCTATTTCTTACTTTTATAATTGCATTGTTTATTTTTACTATTATTATTATTGTTTATTAAAATATGACTCTTCTTTGGCTGATGTGATGAAGACATTTTCCTATTTTGTCTGACAAATAAATAGGAAATTCTGATTCTGAAGCAGTATTCGGTTATTATGCTTCACATATCTGGAACCCTATCATATCTATGACCCTAACCCTAACTCCCAGAGAACTGCAGGTCTGCTCCAACTCTCATCTCTTAAATCAACACTGACAACCTCTCTGTCTGCCACTGCTTTTCACTGAAGCAATTTCCATGCTTTGAACTTGTCACGAGTTTTTATTAAACCCAGTTGCATAGACCGGAGACAGAACTTCAGGAAAAAAAGGTTTATTTCTAATGGCGTGTCCAGGTGGAAAAGCAGACGAGATGTTCAGACCAGTAGATTGGCAGGTGGGCAGGCTGGGAGACGGGCAGGAAGGCTGGCTGGCTGGAAAAAGAGCAGAGCAGCTCTGGGGGTAACTCAAGATAACTCTAGGTACTTTGGCACAATGTAGTCACCATTAGATGGAATAATCTGGCACTGAAGCTGTGGAGAGACCAGGCTGTCATAGCAGAACCGTGACAAAACTGCACTGTGACTTTTATTCTCTAGTCTTGTCTCTTTTAAGCCTATTCTATTTTAGCTTACTAAAAGAGTTGCATTGTGTCTAAATGGTGCAATACAAATAAACTTGCCTTGCCTTACATACAGCTGACAGGTTTGTTGTACACCCCTGGTCTTGAACAAAAGCCTCCACAGAGCATTTCAACATCCCCTTTCAGAAATATTACTAGTGCCCCCTACGTGTTCAGGATCCACTAGACGAAAAGTAAATGCAACTAATCACAAAACACACAAGAAATCAAGAAACCCAATATACAGAATCTCTAATAACACAATAGCAAATCAAACAGAAGTAACAAAATGTACATAATCAGATTCAATTTACCTGCAACGTGCAAAGGCCAAAATAACTGTAAAGCCAAAATAAATCAAAATTACAGGTTGCAGTGAAACCAATTATTACAGAAAACAAATAAAGAAAATGTCATAAAGAGCAACTGAACACAAGGAAAATGAAATAAACTTTCCCACTGCACACACACACACACACAAACACACACACACACACACCAGGTCAGTGCTTAGCCAGCTGTAGTGAGCAGCCGGGAGCCAGGCAGACAGCGTTTGGAGCGCCGCGACCACGGATGCAAATAAAAGTCTGTGTCAACGCAGTGTGAAGCCAAAGCAATGAATCAAAGCAGGAGGGGGGCTGTCCCCCCATGGCCTACTGCCTTATTTACTTCAAGCAAATGTAAGAATTAAGGGTCACTCCATGTCAACTCACCCAAAATCCAGAACTATTCCCAGCTTATGTCTTGGATTTTCTCAAAACAGTTATTGTTGAAAATACATTACTAGTACAAAATCTACAGATCTTGCTAAATATAGCCACAGAGCCAAGAACCCCACTTTTTGTAATACTTTGACTGTACAAAAGCAACAGCGACTCGAAGCCGAGGTTCCAGAGGCTTTCACCAGTTTGTTGTTGTTGCCCTGCTCATCAGGCTCAACAAGCTCCATCACAAAGTCAGATGTGCTCCGCAACATACGAAGATAACATTTTCATCAAAATTGTTGGGGACATGTGACCAGAACATGGGCCCCTGTGGTCTCTCTCTCATCCACATTCTCCTTCCCGGGACCAGCACAAATTGATTCAGAAGAGCCAAACCTCCTAGTTTGCGGCACCTAATGTCTGCATGCCTTTCTGCCTCAAACCACTCCCTGCTTCTCTTACATCGCTCATCCACTGTAGATCTGATACCACAAACCGGTAGAATCCACTATAAAGACGCTCATTCATTAAATTGCAGGGTATCACCATGAGATGGCGCTTCCCCCACAAAAAACATACAACATAGAATCCCTTTAAACCTAAACCTTATTCTTATACCCTATTTCATCTCAGTTGCAAATATATGACACTTTCATCCCACCACATTCGGTTTTAAAGCTTTAATTAGTTTAGCTAGCATTACCCTTAGTGATTACTTGGTTACACCAGATGTGTGTGGGGGGCTGACATGGGGGCAACCAAGAAATCAGACCTGTTGCGATGTCCGTTGAATTGGAACAAATAGATGGACTGTAATGCTAATGGTGAGTTTTGCCTCTGTCACCTCCCAAGATACACAGAGGATGGAAATGTGTCACCTGAGCGTGATAGTTCATGCTTCTTGTAACCAGGCACACCCAGTGAAATGTTCAAGCCAAATACATTACGATCACAGACCGAGCATATGAAAATATAAACAAAAAAAATGGAACTCTAGAGGTGATGCTCAGTGTTAGCTACTTTGACCAAGAACCAATACAAAAAATGCCTCCTGCTCATAATCAAACTGAAATGTGCTCCTACAAGCTCTGTACTCCCCAGTGAAACAAAAAGTTAAATCTGAAGGTGTATAGGGACCCGGGTTTCAAGTGGATCAGTTAAGATATTGTAGAGAACATAAGAAAACCTGCAGGCGTCCAGCTATTTGTAAGACAAGCTGCACTCGCACAAATAAGGACAGTCTTAATGCAGGTAGCTGGTAAGCTGTGGTCAGCCAACTTGGCTCAAGAATAAACACAGTTTCCTTCATTAGAGTGACATGAGGCAAACAAGAATTCACGGTAAGGGCCTAAACAGATCGATGAGAGCGAGCGGGAAGCCCAGCGCTGCTACCTGGCACTGGTTTGTCTGAATGGATGAAGTGAAGGAATCTAAAATATGAAACATATCTAGAGTTATTTCACACTTTTTTGTTAACTACATAATTCCATACGTCTACTTACATAGTTTTGATGCCTTCAGTGAGAATCTGTAAATAGTCATGAAAATAAAGAAAAACCATTAAATGAGAAGGTGTGTCCAAACTTTTGACTGGTAGTGTGTGTGTGTGTGTGTGTGTGTATCATAATCTATTTCCTTAGTTATTATTATGCAGTGTTCGAAGCATACAGCAAATGATAGAATGCTCATAAGAGACTTGACTTGGACTTGCACAACGAGGCTGGTGAGCATCTCTGCATTTTACAAGTATCTTGACCAATTTTGTCCTAATTGGCGTTTAGAAACACATATCAGTAAAACTCTGATGAGGAAGTGCTCATGGGGACACAGCGGGGTCCCAGTCCCCTCAGAGCAAAGCACAACACCAGCTGTTGTTCATTCAGAAGCCCAGTTAAATCTACAATGTGAGGAAAACCGAATTAGAACATATACTGTTTCCATTATGACATGACACGTAACTTTTAATGGTGTGTTATGCGAGGTCATTTTCATTTAACCTTTGAACTAGACTATAAGGTGTTGGACTTTGAGTGCAGAGTGAAATAAATAGGTAATGTGTATATGATCGATTCAAGTTAGATTGTGATTACAGTTGACCTTGTATGTAATTACAGCATTTTTTTTGTGGTACATGCTCATGTATACATTCATTTACTCTCTCTCACTAACAGACAGACAGACAGACAGACAGACAGACAGACAGACAGACAGATGGAGACACACACGCACACACACAGCCACATCTGGACTTCATAGACTGTTAGTTTCCCCTGCCAGCAGTGTAATGATATCAAGATGTAGATGAGTTCCTGGGAAAGAGATGAGGGGAGGGGATGTTCACAAACACAAACTGTTACTGCTAGATACAGTGTGTTCCGTATGTCAAATGTCAGATGCACAGATCCCCAACGACACCAATAAAAAAGTTTTAGAAAAGACACTCCAATAATTTTCTGCTGCATTTTTATTATAACATATAGTAACATATATTGTAACAGACTGATACAACACAATTATCAGATAATAATACCTCCAGAATAAATTCAGTTTTTGGATCAGGTGTGTTCTCCTGGTCCCTGGAACAAATGCAGTGCCCAGACGGTTTTATTTCATCAACAAAGAACACAGTCCTAAAAAGTTCTGTGAACACACATAAACCTTCTCTTTGTATCTTCACTGCTGTACTGTTGTGATGTCGTGTGCATGACTTGCGTGCGCGCAGCCCGACCACTACTTTAATCTTGCTTGCAGCGGTGGTTAAAAGAAAGAGGAGCATCATTTGGGGCTATTTCACAGCTGTAAATGAAAATGTTGCTAACTTTGATGTGTGTATAAGGCTGTTCACTGGTGTGAAAACACCACAAACCTGTTTAAACACGTACAAAAATCACAAGAAAGACCCTGGAGCTGTAGCACCAACACCCGACACAGAGGCAGAGTCCTCCCAGAGAGGCAGGGAATTTATATAGACATGTACAGTGAAACACATATTTTACTGAAAATGATTAAATAACGCAAACTATATCCAGACATCCAAATAATATCCAAATAACTAATTCTTCACAAGCTTTATATGAAGCAGCAAATTCAGGAAATGTTGAAATCATTAACACGGAATCATTAACACAATACCACGTTATGTGATCCATGTAGAGACACAGGCACTTTTCCAACGATGACACAATATTGTTGATATACATGGACTATAAAAAAGTATTTTCAGTGTTTTCCACTGTTTGCTTCATTGCTTCAGTGGATGGTAAATATACAAAAAACACTCAAAAGAAAAAAATGTACAAAAACACATCAACAGAAAACTGTTTAATGTCAAAGTTCAAGTAAAAAGTATTGCTAATTAATTAAAAATATATATTAGGTAAAATAAGTGATTGCATAAGTATTTACCCCCTTTAAAGTGACTGACCTAATTGAACAGAGTTCCAGCCAACTGCTGCTAGTTGTCTCACAATTAGTGAAACGGAGATCAGCTGAGTGTAGCGAAAGAAGTCCAGTCACTGATTTTTTCAGTATTCCTGGCTACAGTTACACCATTAAGACAAAAGAATGCTTCAAGCAGCTCTGTGAAAATGAGGTAGCTCCTCAAATGACTACGTGCAATATGGTCAAATCCAATGTCATGTTGACTCTGTAAGAGTAGGTGGTGGTCAACAATAGCAAAAGCTTTGGACAAATCAACAAAAACTGTAGGATAGAAACTCTGGATAGAACTGTCTTCAACTAATCTTTCACTGGAGATTCTAGGATCTTTGCATGGCAGGGGAGTTTAGATATCAGCCAGCAATTATTGAGATGGTTAATGAATTCATTCATTTATTAAAAAACAAGATGAGATGTTCTGAGGAAGAGAAATATGAGTCATTCTAAAATCAACGGTCTGTATGCGCTGATGTTTTTCAGGTGTACTGGTGAGCAGATGCTCTGCCTGATTCATCATATGTTTGCTGTCCATGTTAACAAAGCTGCTGATTGTAGAGACAAAATATACTTAAAGAGTGAATGAAACTGCCTGATCCTATCGTTGTGTTCAAACGTAAACAGCAGTATACAGTATATTCATTTGGGGAGGTCGGGGTCTTAGGAGTGAGGGTCCTATTCATCTGATATGCGTGACACTGGAGGATTTGTAATGCAGGCTGGATCTCTAACACAGGGGCTTTTTGGCTTAAGTGGATGATGGTTGTGCAACAGGAGATGTAGCTCTGATTCCTCAAAGAGGCAAGAGGCTACTCTGGAAAATGATGGGGTTTTTTTTTCTTTATTTGTTAAGAGCAGCTGTATCTTTGTGTAGATCACTACAGATACACATCTGCACCCTGTATACTCCCTGAGTTGTGCTGATAGTGGGTCTGCTCTTAATGGAAACATGTGTCTGTCTCCTCCAGACAGCCAACACAATCTGCTTCAAACTACCAGGGTAGGTGTTTTGACCGAGGCACTGCAGAGGGTGTTGTGCAGGCATGTCTGGAGTGATGAAGGCTGATAGAGCCAGACAATGACAGCTGCTCTTTGAGCATCCGACCTCGTATCTTTAATGATAATATTTCAGTTAGAAACTTCAAAAACTTCATTAAAATTATTGAGATTTAAAATGAAATGAATTAATTAAAGGTATGTCATATGTCATAAAAAACACAAGACATACTGCATACATGAAATAAGTGTATCCGTGCATCTACAATTAAATCCATAATTTCAGTAGAATTGATTGAATGCTCAGTTTTCTATACCAATTAATCCTTTGCAGGGACACAGATCAGTGTGTGATATGATTGACACAAATGTCAGAATAAGTGAAAATCACAATGTTTCCCAATAATTTCTCCATTCTAGAAAGGAAACAGAGCGCACTTTTCAATGCTTTCCAAATCCATCCAACTGAGTGTTTCTTGATCTGGCACCCTCATCAGCAGGATGACATCACTGATGAATCAGTCAGCATCTGAAATATGACCAAAATAAAATCCATTAACATGACCTCTGATCTTTCACCTCTACAACTTAAGTTTGAATACATGTAGTGAGAATACAAATCTATTATTGGATATGCATGCAATCTAAACAGATTTGGTTTCCAGATAAGATTTATCTAAAGAAACATGAAGGTACCCCAACTGAAACTGAGACAGAGCTGGGAAAAATCAATGTACTTTTGACTTGCCTGACCTATGATTAGAACCTTTGGAAAAAAAGATAAACCAGTACAAGAAAATTAATAAGGAGTTTAAGAGTACACCTAACTCTTTATTGAAGTTACACTTTATGTTAAGGGCTTTAACATAAAGTACTACTTTCTTTCTTTTATTTTGCAAGTAAATATATCCTGTTATCACATGAAGTTCCAGTTGTGTTTGACTTAACACCCTCCTACTAGAGCAGGGGTGGCGAAGTGTCACAATTTGGGCAACTAATACTATACTTATACTTCATGTTTAAGACCAAGTTACTTTACCTTGTGATCGGTAACATAAATTGTTGAAGTTCAATAATGTCTCTGGCTTGACAGCTGCTAATGTAACTTGTCGATAGATGTGAGTGAAAGTCAACTTGAGGCCTCGAAATGTAGACAGCGCTCTGTTGGAATCAAACTAAACAAACTACCACAGTCGTTCACCACAAAATATTCTGATGGTGTGTGTTTTGGAGCCTAGATTCTAGATATTGGGTTTCAGCATTCTACAAGGATCTAACTGCTAGGGGTTACATTAGCTACAATCCACCACTGATCTCTTGTGAGAAAGGATAGCAAAAGCAGACATGTTTGAAGTGTTCTCCTGTGCGGTTTATTTACTTCTCTTTAGACATAGACACCGACTTTATTGTCATTCAGTGTGCAGCAAGTGAACACAGAACAAAACTTAGCTTCAGGGGCTCAGCATGGAATTAAAATATCAAAATATATCAAAAAATAACACAATAATGATAAAAAAAATATCAAAAACAGAAACATACTGAAAGTGCAAATTATCGAAAGTGAAATTGTTGAGTTAGGTAGTGGAAATATTTTGAGGGAACAAGGTATCCAGAATAAACGACCATTGTCACTTAGAGTTCAGCAGTCTGATGACATTAGGGTAAAAGCTGTTACAGAGCCTTGTGGTCCTGCACCGAATGCTGCAGAAGCAGCACGGAAAACAGTCCATGGTGAGGGTGGGAGGAGTTTCTGATGATATTCCCAGCTCGGGACATGCAGCACTTGGGAGCAATGTCCTGAGTGGAGGGGAGAGAAGTCTTGATGATCTTCTCCGCTGTCCTCACCACTCTCCTCACATTCCTTTGCAGCTTCCACACCACATAGAGATGCAGCTGGTCAGGATGCTCTCTATGGTGCTCCTGCAGAATGTAGTGAGGATGGGTGGGGGGCAGGAGGGCTCTCCTCATCTTTCGCAGGAAGTGCAGACGCTGCTGTGCCCTCTTGACCAGTGCTGCAGTGTTCACAGACCAGGTGAGGTTGTCTGTGATGTGCACTCCCAGGAGCTTGGTGCTGCTGACCACCTCCACAGCCGCGTTGCTGTTGTTGAGAAGTGAAGCTTGACTGGGCCGCTTCTTCCTGAAGTTGATGATATTCTCTTTGGTTTTGTCCTCGTTGAGGATCAAGTTGTTTTTGCTACGCCAGCCAACCAGCTGCTCCACCTCCTCCCTGTAAGCCAGGCCGTAGTCATCCCTGATGAGGCCCATCACTGTTGTGTCGTCCGCAAACTTCACAACGTGGTTGGTGGTAGCCTTTGGGACGAGGTGGTGAGGCATCAGACTGTTCAGCAGGGGGGACTTAGGACACAGCCTTGAGGGGAGCCTGTGCTGAGGGTGATGATACTGGAGGCATTCTGACCGACCCGCACTGACTGTAGTCTTTCAGTGAGAAAGTCTAACAGCCAGTTGCATATGGGGGGTGCTGAAGTCCAGGGGTCCCAGTTTGTCTACTAGATTTTGCGGAATGATTGTATTAAATGCTGACCTGAAGTCCGGGTACAGCATGAGTGTTTTTGTCAGCAGCTCTCTCAACATTCACTCTACAGAACATTGTTGAGGTTACAGAAGACAAATTAGCTAAGTCTGTGTCCATGGTTGCAGAATAGATAAGCAGCAAGGAGCGTGAAGACCACTGTGACCCAGTAAAGGCAATGTTGCAGACACAGAACATCCCAGAGGGACAAATTGAATGTGATTTCATGTAATAAATCTGACAGCAATGGGCTATTATTATAGGTCTTATGTGACCCTGACACAGTCATCACAGACAGAACTGTAGGGTATGCACACAATTTCAAGATGCCATTTAAATCATTGTCCGTCTCTCAATGACTGAAGAAGGAATGAATAAATGACAGGATCCCCAGGATTCATTGTTGCGCCTGTGTCAAACTGTATCATGTTTCATTGGTCTTCTTTTGTGTGTGGGCTTTGTCTGAATTCCTTTCCAAAGAGAGAATCCCCAAGGCTCTTCTCAGTCAGGAAGCAGAGGATGCCTGTTGGGATTTTTCAATGAGTTTCAGTCATCCAGCAGCCAGTGTGAAATATAGTCAGTACAGCAACTTCTAGTTATACAGCATATCATCCAAGTCGTGACTTCAACTGTTCAATTCAACTCAAATTCAATTCAGAATACTTCATGTCTCAAGAGGCAATTCAGGGCAAGCATGTGAGTCAACAAAACTGGACAGACATTGTATTTGTCATATATACAAATGTACATATTTGTATATATATATATATATATATATATATATATATATATATATATATATATATATACTGACTGTGAAAGCAGCTGTACTTTTAGACAACACAACAGTTGATAATGTGTATATTCACGAACGAACGATGAGCTGCGAACATAATGAAATGTTTTGTTTGTTTGTTTGTTTTTTTTTTTATCAGGAAATGGTTGCTATGCTTTCCTGTTTCTCATTGGCTAAAATTTGACAACAGTGTCCTAGACTCAGACATACGATTCGCTGGCTCTCAGTCCTCTTCACCACTTTGATAACCAAACAGTGAACAACACAGTGACTAGTCTATGAGAACGAAAGAATCAATGAGAGGGAGGTGAAACGTGGAACCAGGTCAGTTCGTTGGCGTTAAAGAGTCGTTCCTTTGAACTGATTCATTCGCAAACAAGCCATGTGGCCTTCAGTTCAGAGGCCACATGAGGATCAGCACTAAGCGTCTCATTCTCATCAGAGGAAGATGCATCATAATCAGGGTCCTCCTCAACACTGTCCTCTGTCTCAGACACATTCTCCTACGTGTCACTGTTACATGTGCCCACCCTTTCTCCTTTTCTCACCAGGTGTGTCTGATGAGGCTGATCATCCCTGTTTATGAGATGCTGGAGGTGTCTCTGGCTCTCTGCTCTTGGGTCCCAGGCTGTCTGCGGGATGAGGCAGCCTTTTTTTTTTCTTTTGATTTGAGACTTTGAGGATGGAGGTCTGGTAGCTCTGTCTTCATGGCTTTAGTTTGGTAGTTTATGTTACTTTTATCTTAGTTTAGGGAGTGAAGTCTGGGTCCTACGCCCCACTGCGTGGCTGGCCCGGACTCCTTTCATTCCTTTGTTTCTTTTGCCAGACCTCCAGACTCTGTTAGTGTTAATTCATTTTTGGTTGTTTTATTTAGTTTGTTAATAAAATGTTTTGTTTAAATAACTGTCACTTTCAAAGTCAAACAGCTGTGACTCTTGCGACTCTAGATGTCATATTCATGAAGAGAAAGCTGATGTGCAAGCTTTTATATGTTTGCTCCTCCCCTGAACTATCACTGTCCTCCAAGAAATCAAATGTCCCCGACCCCCAGTCATGGGAGATATGGTGGTTCTCGCACCACTGCAGGTGCAGTCAGTTGGTCTATATACTATTGAAACAAGGTTGGGATTGTTTGCGAGGATTGCCAACAGGCAATGTTCCCGCAGGGGCTGCCAGGTGTTTGTGTGTGTGTGTGTGTGTGTGTGTGTGTGTGTGTGTGTGTGTGTGTGTGTGTGTGTGTGTGTGTGTGTGTGTGTGTGTGTGTGTGTAAAACTACATATTTCAGAGACAAACTTTTAAATATAATCATGACCTTAATGTCCCCCTAAACAACCAAAACAAATGAGTGTAAAATATTTATACTTGTTATGTGTTTTCTACTGTTAAAACAGCCTGGGGTCAAACTGACCCCAAGGAACACCAGTGTGACGAAGATGTAGATATGTTAAACAATGAATGGGGGCAAATTGACCCCAAGGATAACAGGAGGGTTAACAGAGCTGTGCAGAGTTACACACACAAAGTTTAGCTATACTAATTATTTTAATCTCTTGACAACTTTTAGTTCTTTGTGCAATATCAGTTATATTTCCTTTCACAAGGAGTGGTAATTTCAAGTTAATAAGATGCTTGACTAACATTCAGTTGTCATGATTAAGTTCATGTTAATGAGGTAAACATGAATTATATGAGAAGTTAAAATGCATAAATAATTTGTTTAAATATGTGCCTTTAATATATTTCGAGGCTTGTTATGTATGTTAAAAACCTAAAGGTAATTATTGTAATGTTTGAGAAAGAATGACCTTGAGGAGATATATTTCCAGGTCACCTGTCTGTGAAGAGGAGGAGAAGATGAGGGGAGCGTGCACACAGAGGAGAGAGCAGTGCTGTAGAGCTGTGGCTCTCAAACTTTTTACACTCTGTATCAACTCAGAAAATATCAGGCTCACCAAGTACAACTATTATGACCCGTGTAAAAATGCAGTAGTAGAATTGGGCAACCCTGTTCAGCTAAATGCAGCTCAAACAGGAGTCAAAGTTATTCCCAGTGGGAATTGTATTTATTGTTGACTTGACAGCCACGATCACACTGCGCAAAGGAGTAGCACTAAAACTGGCACTTAAACTACATTTGTGCCACATTCGTGTAGAGCACAGCAAAACAAAATCTTGCAAACACATAAATTATATTTTAAAGAGAAATTATTATTATGAAATATCACACCATGTTAAACTCTTTCACACACCCAACAATAACAACTGCATGTCCCTGCAAAGTCACATTAACAGTAACAACCGTTCAGTGATCATTCAGACACTGTGTCAGATCTGCCCGAGACCACAAAGTCAACAATTTGGGAAATGCAATATATCTGTGCACAATGATCACAGCAAGAAACAGCAAGATGAAACTCTCTCTCTGTCTCTCTCTCTCTCTCTCTCACTCACACACACACACACACACACACACACACACACACACACACACACACACACACACACACACAAACACATCTGATAAGGGGAAGTCTTTGTCCTGCAAGATTATTTGGACCTCTCTGTACAATTCAAAAAGCCTTGAAAGCACCTTTGCTCTTGACAACCACCTTACTTCTGTATGAAGCAAGAGTTAGACATGCTTGCTGCCCATGAGAACGCATCTATCCGGCCTTATGAAGTTCACTGTTTTCACAGCTGAGTCCAAGACAAACTTCAGTTCTTTAGGCATCTTCTTCACCGCCAGGGCCTCGCGATGGATGCTGCAGTGAGTCCACTGCACATCAGGTTCCATCAGGCTTCATCTCATTAGCTGATGGTAGACGCAGTTGCTTGCCAATTGTGTGTGTGGCTTATCGGCTTTCACTATGCAGAGTCTGGCATGATATGAGGCTTCCTGTGCCTTAGTTACTGGTGTAACACACAAATTAATGATGGACTTGGAGTTCTTCAGTTCTTCAGGGACTTTCTTAAAAAAAAAGAAAAAAAACAAACTGTTTTTTCTGTAATTGCTGAGTTTGGTGGTGAGATGCTGTTTGATGCCGTTTGCTCTCATTGTTCAAAATATCACCACATGTCACACATTGGGGCCTGGGCTGCTCATCCATCCTGCTCCAGTTGAATCCAGTTGATTTAACCAAAGTCATATTTCCTCACAGCTTTTCGTCATTTGCAGCTTTTTGGTGCTGTTGAGACTCCAGGGATGCTGCTGTGATCACTGTCATCCACTGTTGTTTCTGCCGTAAAATTATCCTTGTGATCCTGAATTCTCTTCTGAGAAGATCCTGTTTGGAGCAACAACTGCCTTGTCCTGTTTTTTCTTTCCATGCTGTTTGGTGAGGCTGTGAATCCTGCTGCTCATTGCGGTTGTGCTGTTTCGGCCAGAGGAACAAGAGGGATTTTCCCACCAGGGCCCAGACGCCATCAGGGGCCCATGAAGGAAGAAAAAAAGAAAAGAAAAAAAACAGCTGTCCAGAATCACCACAGGCCCTGTTTTTGTGAATGAAATAGCTGGGGGCGGGTCGGTAAAGTAATGCTGAGTGTCCTTGATGCCTGTGATGCCATGATGAGTCGCGTCTCGTCACCTCTCTGCTGTGTCTACAGCTGAGCACTGTGGACCAAACCGATGCATGTCTCTCTCCCCGGGCCGGGAAAGTTATCATACCGTAACATACCACATAATGGCCAGGCGTTTATTTGTTTCAATCACTTAACAGACCAGGCGTTTATTTGGGACCAGGCGGCAATTCTCAAAAATCCGGGATGAAAATGTCACAAACTTCGCCAGCCTTTCTGTGAATTCGCTGGCATCCTTCTGCAATTGAAGTTGTTGCGGTGGAGGAAAGGCTTTAGTCAACCAGCACTCGCGGCAAACTCCTCATCGCTGCTGTCACGGTCGCGTACATTTGTTTCGCCCTGATCATTTTGATCTTGGGTTTCCTGATATCTGTGGAAAGATGCACAGTAAACACTGGGCACAGCTATAAACATTTATTTACTATTGCCTGCATTTATTTTAAAATATAGGCCAAGTGTTTGTTTATTTTTTTACCATAAGGATCACATATCAATGACGCAAAAAAAAAGAATTTATGGCAGAAAGCTCCAATTTATGGACACACTGTACTGTGAATTGTTTCTCTCACTTTTTTATTTACTGGGGCAAAAAAGGCTGCAATGTCCCTCCTCATTTCATGATAACTATGAGAAGTAGAAACACAACGTAGAGGCAAACATCTCATTGTACAAGTAACCAT
Organism: Sparidentex hasta; assembly: GCA_030272975.1. NCBI lineage: Eukaryota > Metazoa > Chordata > Actinopteri > Spariformes > Sparidae > Sparidentex > Sparidentex hasta. The sequence continues at coordinate 30,285 of JARJLU010017142.1, forward strand.
CCCTCTCGAGTTAACACGGGGTGATACTATTAATTACTTCACTCAATGAACGTATTATTTATCGAAATGCAACAGCCAAGACTGATAAAGTTACGTGGTTAACATCACAACATTGTGTAGAACTAGCTAGGATAACGTTACTGACATTCGGATGTGACAACACGGCATATGTAAAAGCAGTGGATGGTATTGAGGCACCTAGCATGAGCTGTGTCTCACACACACTTCAGCTGGCTGTACACGAGGGTCTGCTGTCACAGTGCAGCGTCACACACTCACCTGCTAACACAAGGAGGGTGGTAGGCCAGTTGTAATAGCATATGCAGAAAAAGAAAGAGCCATATGAAAGTATTCGCTTTGTTTCAACAAAATAAAAAAAAATGTAAAAAATTATGCCGCTGTATTATCCAGGAAAATATTAGTTAAGGCTAAGTATCTGATCGAGTCTCAGTTTACTTTACTACATTTACTAAATATTCAAGGATTTAGATTGGGGTCGGGGTAATTAATACCAAAAGCCACAAAACAAGCTGAGCTGTTGTGTGCTTCTGTGTTATTGCTTGGAGTTTAAATCAATAAGGCAATTTCCATATCTGTGTTTACACATGTTATCAAGGTTTACAAAACCAAATCCTGTCAGTCTCTAAATGTATTTACTCGAGAGTGAGAATCATATTAGTTACCAAAGTATTTCAATTACTTCGAGATGTCTCTTTTATGAAATTGACCTATTTGAGCTTTAAGGGGATTAATGTTTTGTTTTTAATCTAAATACATCTAGATAATGGCATGTTTAGCATTTTCAACTGATGTCTCTACAGCTGATCTAGCAGTGATCAGCTGCAGCCATCATCAGGAGGGGACGTCGCTTCATGTGATGCTGTAGAGGAAAGCATGTCTCTCTTATCTTAAAACAGATTTCCTCGATCTTCTCCCGTGGTTTCATCGCGTCTCTCATGACTCCTTGGAGGGCGGGACTAAGATGCAAGGAAAGGATACAAGTTAGGGAAACGTGGAAACAATTTAAGTGAAATGAGAAGTACCCTAGATTACTGGACAGGGGAAACAGACTACTTTGATGAGTCTAATATTGCTTCCATTGCTAATATGAAGTAAAACAGTTGTCGATGAGACAGAGGTGGCAGCAGTAGGAGGTCCACAGTTGAAAAAAAAATGCCTGTCCTCCGTACAGAGGTAACAATGCGTTGCAAGGTTCCAAACCACTAATCTAACATCCTAAATCCTAAATCCTGCATCTTCTCTGACAGAAGCATGCACTGTTCCTTCACTGTTCCTGCACCTACAGTCACATTTTAATGTAAGGCCAAAATGTGGGTTGAGATTGTATGGCCACCTTCTCACCCCTGCTGCATAAACAGGGCCCATGACTTGGAGGACCAAGGAGAAACCCAGACGAATTCCTGCCACATGAAGAGGCCCTGACATTTCATTGGGAGCAGCAGGGAACAATTCAGGCATGTTGATTCGAATGTCACGGTGGCTGGGGTGGTGAAGTTTGTGCCTGGCCCCGCCCTGCTGGATGTGGCGTGGTGGTGCCACCTTTGATGACGCAGAATGGTACGCTACATCTCCTGACTCTAACCCAAGTCATAGGTATGACATTGCTACTATAATGAATTCCAGCGCTGCTCCAGTACATGTGATTAAGCATTTACTGAGTCATGAAGAGCCCAGGCAAACTTGTAAGTGCCCCGTCTGGAGGTAAACTGCTGGATCTTCCTTAGCAAGCAGCGCTGGAGATGGAGATTTGTAGAATAGCAGGATACTGACGGGGCACAGTCACATTGTGTGCCCTCCTGGGAGTCTGGCACAATGAATGAATGAATGTGAAAACCGGCGTTGGCCGAGAGAGATCCACTTTCTTCCCCAGAAAAGACCCTTTCTCAGCCCTCCCTTTTCCTAATCAGCTGAAATACAGCGCGGCTCAAATTGAAGACAATATGAATGATTACATTCATCATATCCCACAAAGAGCATTCATGCCCGTCCTGTGACGTGATTCTCTCAGACCGCTCTGTGCCAGCAAGCGACGCGAGGCTACTCCCCATCAGATCTCTGCCAACCAGAGCCCAGGCTGGTACCCCCCTCTCTCCCCACCGCACCTCCTCCCCTCCCCCTCTCCGGTGGCCTACGTGCAGACTGGCAGCACCTCAGCTCTAGCCTCCTCTTTCTCCTCTGTATTAGATTCTGAGCGCCCCCCCCCCCTCCCCTCGCTGTGTGAGTTAACATCACCCCATATTACACGTTTTTCACCGTCACAGCACACACGCAGACATTGTCGAAGAGATCCAGTCGCATTAATGGTAATTGTATGCAGGCTTTGCCACTGGCTGCAGAATAGTCTCCAGGCTTTTTTTTTTCGAGTGCCATTCAAATGTGTTTGAAAACAGTGCTGCTTCTCGCGAGCTCCTACCTCTTTTTCTTTGGATTTGCCTTCTCCTTTCAGCTTAGCAGCAATATTTTAAATGAGTGCTATTGCAAGTATGCTGATATAATTTACTATAAGTAATGTGTTTCACAAGCCTGTTTGTTAAGTGTTACAGTGTTAGATGCCTTTATGTTTTACTTAAATCATATTCTGTGGTTCCACTGACAGCAGGAATTGTATAATTATAAAAACCTTCACATACTCTACTACCACTACTACTACAAACAGCTTTGTTGTGATGGGGTCATTGTCCAAATTTTTGTTCATATAGCTCCTTACTCTGTTTTTTTCCCCCCCAAGTCTCGTCTTCTTTATAAATGACTAGTTTACATTTCAAGGTCAAATAATAACGCAGGGAAACTCTGTAGGATTATTTTTGAATATGACTAAAAATAAATTTGTTTGGCCTAATGAGGAAGAGTACTCATTGGTGTATCAATATAAAGTACATCTCTCTATAAAAGCAAGGAAGCTCTGTCTGTCTGTCTGTGTATTTGTGCCTTAAATATCTCTGCAGATCAGGATCAGACTGACCTGAGAGTTTCAACATGGCTGCTATGTGGTTCAAGGGTGTGCAATGTCGCATTTGTTTGGACTACAATGATACCCTTAATGAATTATTTAATAAATGCTTTACGAATTCCGCTAGCTTTGCTAACCATAGCCACCATAGCCACGTGCGCACCAGAGCCAATCACTGCAGAGCTCACTTCCACGACATACCTTAAGAAACAAGTGGATTTATACCTGCAGCAGCGCGAGCTGACCAGGATTTTGCTGGCGGTTTGGTCCCGTTCTGTGCATCTAAACTGACTGTTGTGGATTAATGAGACTAAACGAGAAGAAGAAGAAACAGTAAAAATGGGCTTTTGTCACGAAAGTCTCTGCAAGCAGCAAGTTTGGTTGCTGAGGAAGGGGGTAGGTTGTGTGAGGGACGCCGGCGGTGATACAGACAGCGACAGAGATGGCAAGTTTTGAGAGTTGAGAGATTTTTGACATATAGCATGTTTGGAGTGTATAGTTAGTGTGTTATATAGTGTTTAGTGTAGTGTGTTTAGTGTGTAGTGTAGTCGTTTTTTGGGTTGTGAGTCAAAACAATGAGGAGACATCGCCTGCATTAAAATGTAAATAGTTACATATAACTTATACATTTCAAAAACTTATGCACAAATTTAACAAACAACAATTTATATTTGCATTATAAGTAATGCAATTGTTTCATTAAACATATTTGTGGTTTTCACAGTAAAAAATCTAACTTTTTCCTACCTACCTGATTTTATGTTATTTTGTGATTTTAGGTCCATAGTGTGAAAATTAATTAATAATGACAGCAAACAAGTTTTTAAGGTGAAATATAATAGTATAATCAAAAGTAGTCAAAAACAGCCAATGATATCCCTGATGTCCCACCTTCAAACACAACCTCATTTGGCCATCCATGAAAAAGCTACTTAACCTCCCACTTTTCTATAGGAATACATGCTTCCTATGGGCAATGCACTAGTCTGTAGTAATTTGCAGAACTACCTCTTTCAACCTCCATCCTACTGAGCTCTCCATTGCCAAATCCAGGCTGGAGAGGGTAGGATGAGCAATGCTTTAGGGTCAGTGGCAGAGTAAAAGCAAGGCAAAAGCAAAGAATGTCCTTGTCAAAGCAGGTTTTTTCCAGCTGCAGTGCAAACTCTGCCCACAATCCATTTGCAGCTCAGTGAATCCATTTCTGGGAGCTGGATATATCCACACTTAGATAACACGCCGATTTAGCTTAAAATTCAGAAATAAAATTCACTTCAACAACTTACACATTCAACTGTTTCACTACAAAAATGTATTCTCTGCTAAAAAAAAAGGTGTATACTGAAGCATTTACCAGCACAAGGCAACTGTATCAGGGAGGCCTACAGGAGTCGGGGAGTGAAGGGGAGAGGGGCCACCACCACCAGGTATCCGAAGGGGGGGTCACACACACACACACACACACACACACACACACACACACACACACACACACACACACACACACACACACACACACACACACACACACACTCATTTCGTTTACATGCACAGCTTAATCGGGTTACAGCCATAGTTCGACTATGCTACTCAATCAGATAACTGCAATTGTCTGAGTACACATGCTGATGAGAAAATCGAATTACTGGCCAAAGCATGTCAAACTCCGGTATGCTAGGTGGTGCTGTACCCATTTCAACTAGTGGTAACAGACCCACCTCCGGCTAACCTCACCAGCTGCCTCGGAATTTGAGAAAGATGCCATACGAAGAGCGAGGAGAAGCTACATTTTTGTACATTTCGTATATAGTATACGTGAGAATTACACATACTAGATGCACAATGGCACTCTTGCTTGCAGTCATTTCGGAGGAAAGCCGCCGCCACCACCGCTGCCACCGCCGCCGCCACTGCCACTGCAGGAATAATGCGACTATCAATCGAATAATCTAAGTGTATTAATCCGACTATGTCAAATCCAATCCACTCCGATTTTAGTCAGACTAAGGTGTATACATGCATCTTAAAAATCTGATCATAGTCGGACTAACACTGTAATGCGGTTTTTATTGAGTGTCATGTAAATGCACTGACTGCAAAGCAAAAAGACACACAGATTAGAACACAACAAACTATTGAACATGCAAAGGAAACTCAAAGAGTGAAGAAACCCTCCACCAAGAGAGCCACCACCTGTGAGCCTATGACCAGCCTGCCTGTACTAGCATTGAGAGGGCTCCAGAATAGAATAGGAACTCAAGGTTGGTTTATAAAGAAAATGAAACAAAGAAATAAACAAAACTTAACTGGGAAGAAAACAAATAACCGCAACAATTTATGATGAAAATGCTCAATACAATGAATGCTAAAGGCTGAAGTGATTTCAGAAATCTGCTGAATGTACTGCAAAATGCATAAAACTATAAGAATGGTCAAGAATTTGCAGAAAAAAAAAAAAAATCAAAAGCTGAAAAGGCAGAAAAGCTGAAAGGTTAAAGGGTGAAAAAGCTTAAAAAGGTGAATATTTTGAAAGCGGAACAGTTTCTCTAGCTGAACATAAAGCTGAATGTATGAAAAGCTGAAAAGGCATAAATTTGAGTACTTGAAAAAGTTGAAAAAGCTGAAAAGCTATAGGCTGAAAGAGCAAAAAAAGTTGAACATTCATATATCTGAACAATGTCTCTAGCTGATCATAAAGCTGAATGTATGAAAAAGCTGAAAATTCAGAAGGATGAATATTTGAATAAGCTGAACAGCTGAAGAAGCCGAAAAGATGAAAAAGCAGAAAAAATAATATTTTAAAAAGCTGAAAAGGCAGAAAAGGCTGAAAGTCCATCGTCCATGATGCTGGCATCAGCCACAGAGTCTATGGGAGTTGTGTGGACGTATGGCTCACCAGGACCTTCTCTCCAACTGGTGAGTCCTGTCCTTTACCGAACATCGGGAGACAAAATGGCCGTTCTGGCTACAGTACATGCAGATCTTTGGCTGTCTGTGATGCTCCTGCTCCTCCTACTTTAAGCTGGTGTGGCCCAGTTGCATAGGTTTGGGAGCACCAGACAGGGGCCTTGCAGTGGTAGGGGAGCTACCGGCAGTGGTGAATCTCTGGGGACGACTTCGAGGTTGGCGACCCACCAAATCCTGCCTCTTTACCTGTCTCCGACCTTGGAAATGAAGATCCACTCGGATAGCCAGTCTGATCAGCCTGTCCAGCATCGATTGTATATCATGGGAGAGCAGCTTATCCTTAATGTAATTCGCCAGGCCTTGAAGAAAAGTGTCGAAGATGGCCGAGGAGTTCCAGTTACCTGGACGGAGAGGGTGCTGGATCCAGCAGCGCTGCGAATACCAGAACACTTAGCTTTGCAAATGCTGCAAGATTAAATGATCAGTGACAAGATTGCATTGTAATTAAAGACAAAAAAGTGAGGGAGCGATTGCTACGAGAATTAGCCCACAGCATGCTAAAATATTAAGTGAAACTGTGAGGGACGAAGACAAAGATGGTGCAGCAGTTGCCGCAGTGTCCAGCCAGACGCAGAAACCAAGAGCCGTGCAGGCTAAATGGGAAAAAGGGTGAGACATTTTCAGGTGTAAAGACATTGCAAAGACATGCACCTAAACACTGTGTGGCATATGATAAAGTCTGCAACAAGTGTAAAAGACAGGATCACTATGCAGAGTAAAAACTGTAAAAGCTCCAAAGGGAAATAAAGGCGAATACGTATGTGTGAACTGTGATCGCAACTGCTCGCTGTGATACATGTTTCAGAGGCATGGCGACACAGGAAGAAACACAGGCAAACAGAGATTAAACTGTCGAGTGTGAACAGGGCAGAACAGAACACTTAAAGGGATAGTTCGTGTTTTTTTGAAGTGGGGTCTTATAAAGTACATATCTATACTTGATCTGTTCCCTACCATAATTACCGATCAGCACAGATCCAGCCCAGACGCTCAGCTTTGTACTGCAGTGAACGGGGTCCAGAAAAAACGTGAAATCAACCACCTAAAACAAGGCTCACCTTAAAAAATCTATAACAGTTCCAGTGTATGCTGTATAAGGAAAATTCACCCCGCTTTACGTCGCCGTCAGACCGGCCTTTCTTTTGGCACTATATTTTCTCAACCCTAGAACCTCCATATCCCTATGCATTAGCACAACTGGGCTGGTTGCCTGGTCGCTGGCTATTTGCCGCCTGCTAGGTCGTGAAATAACAGGAAATTATGTCTGAATAGACAAAGTGATTCAAAATGGAGGTTAGATCATTAGAAATCTATATCAATATCTCCCTGCAACTGTGAATGCATTCATTGTATCATGATATTTTAAAAAATTAAAATAACACCAAAATGTACATTTTAACACGTTTAATTATACATTTATTAATATTCATATTGTCACACATATTAAACCATAATTATTGTATATATTTTTACAAGATTTTAATAAAGAAATCTCAGAACAAGGAAATTAACAATTCAAAGTAACTTACTTGATTATGATTATTTTAACACTTAATAATATATAATAAAACAATAATAATAATCCAAAAAGGTGTAAAGCTGATCTAAAACAAAGCAAAAAAAGGAGCTGTTGTGATCCCTGGTCAAAGTCTACAGATTACCTCCGCTCTCCTTGCACAGTTACCACACACGGGCTTGTGGCATTTCAAGTGTCCGATGTTTTGTTCCGTTTGCAGCTCTCTCTGACTGCCTCCGTGTCTGCTGGTGCTGTAGTGGTTGCTTCCACTGCTGCCCACCTTGTGCCGATTGCTACAACTCCTTTCCCCTCCATGTATTCTGCCCTCAGCTCCTCTGCCAGTTGCTGCAGGACTTTCCTCCGGGCTCTCCTGCTGCTGGTGCTGCTCCTTGAATAAGATGCGGACATTGATCCCATCCAGGTAGAGGATGTTATAGCAGACCACCACTGGCCACCTTCGCCGACCGCCTTTGATGGAGTACGCCCTCGCATCCAGTCCGGGTCCTCCACACTGTGCTTAGTGTTGTTATAGTACATCACAGACTCTGGTTTTGCCTTCACCTCACTAAAGGTGTCCACACCTGTGTGCATGGTGCTGAGGATGCAGACATTCTTCTTCGAATTCCTCGAGTCACATCACCACGCTGTGTTGAACAGCTCCGCTCGCTGTTTCACAGAGGGGGGAGCTCCCATTTTTGTTTGCCCATGGTGCCAACCAGGCTACATAATACAACTATATGATATTTTACTTTTAAGTAAATTCACAAGCACAGCTGGAGGCCATTAACATAGTTAGAGACAAGAGAGACAATGAAAGAAAAATTAAATAATGCAACCCGGCAAAATGATGTGTGGTCAATATGACCGCTTATGGCCGAAATAGGTAAAACGTATAATATAACACATATTTCCTGTTATTTCACGACCTAGTAGATGACTCTTGGATAGTTTTGGACTGTTGGAAATCCACATGAGATGCACATGAGACTTAATTAACAGCCTAATGGTCACCCCATCTCCACTCTTTCTTCCGTTTTGTGGCGGGTGGCAAGCAGTCAGCAACGGTAAATTACGTCGGTGAAAACGTAGGTGCTGATTGGCCAAGAGGAGTCCTGGTTATGTGCACTCGATTGCTCTTCCTCAACTGCCCAGATGTTAGTCACAGTAAATTGAATTGCAAGAACTGAATTTGAATTTTGAGAACCAAATTTGAAGTGTGAGAACTGAATGTGAATGTGTGTGTGAGCTGATTTTATCAAACTAATAAATTCAATTTCAAAATATAATATTCAGATTCAGTTTTTCAATGCATTGATTCAAATTCAAATTATCTGATTCAAATTCAGTTTTATAATGCAATTATTCACGTTTAGCAATTAAAATTCAAATATTGATGATTCAAATTCAGTTTGAAGTAGTGGCATATATTTCAGCCCATACTCATCGTTCTAGTAGTTCAAGAGCAAGATACAAGATTCAGCTAAAAGAGGATGCACAGCCTGCCATTTATGTTCCCAGGCAGGTTCCAGCACCACTAAGAGACAAGCTGAAGCAGGCACTCCACTGAATAACGTCACTCTGAGTAATGGAGAAAGTTGAGGAGCCCGCGGATTAGATGAACTCACTGGTATGTGTTTGGATACAGGCTGGTGACCTTTGTGTGTGTATAGTTCCAAAACACCTTAATGCCAACATCAAGAGAGAGCATTACCAGATTCCAACTAGGGATGACATAATTAGTGAAATGGCTGATACAGCGTTCCTAAGTAAATTGGATGCATCTTGGATTTTGGCAGATTAATCCACATGAAAATAGCACACTATACTGTACACCATTTGGCCAGCATCTTCAGAAACAGACATGACTACATCACGGATGTGAGTGCAAGTGGACTGATAGTCCAGAATGGTCGAGGCTGAAAACTACGGTCACTACAGAGCCAGTGCAGCCATAATTTGACTCAACCAAAAAGACTGGCTGTTTTTGATGTATTCACCCTTTTCATCTGATGTTATAAGGACGACATGAGATATTATTGTCCCAACACAGCAACCCATCTATCCATCAATCCATCCATCCATCCATCCATTCATCTCTCCATCTATCTATCCATGCTACATCCATCCATACTACTATCAATGTCGGCTGATATGAAACTTCACTCATGATAAACGTTTGAGCCATATCATCCAGGCTTAACATGTCTATGTGTGTGTGTATATGTGTGTATATATATATA